>JACJUY010005261.1:32643-49187 GCA_014220935.1 Platorchestia sp. MABIK | reverse complement strand
GGATCTAGTGTCCGTAGCGCCATAAAATTTTAGGACCGAATAGTCCACCACCTAAGGGTCCTTTTTCAACAACAACAACAAAATTGCTCATCGGACCGACTGGGGCCTGGGTTGACCCCCTTAAGACAAGATCTTTGCCACACATTTGTTGGAGTTCATTTAGGACGGGGTACCTTAGGAATTTAGGTAACTTTTTTTGCAGTAATGCTTTGGTTGCTCTACTTAGTATTAAGAAACTTGGAGAGTTTTTTTTTGTACCTGTGGTATTGCGTATACTATTGACTCAAATTACTCATTATAGGCCGATTACTTACATTTGGACATTTGGACAACATTCATTATGTAAAAAATGGGTAGTTAATTTTTGCTGTTGAAGGTAGTAAAAAGTAGTAAAATTTGGAAATTGAATATCGGTAGACACCCTGGGTAGATTTTTGGTTTATAAACTCATCTTGTAGAGAAGTTTCTTCCGCATCCAACAATATAATTAGCTTTCAAGTACGTACATTGGTTTGTCTCCTAGACGGGGTAGAAGACGCGCACTAGCATGACCTTGGCGCGCCAATGAATGAGTGACCTCCCCCTTCCCCCCTTATAACGAGTCAGTTTTGGGCGTTCCTCTACGGGAATAGCAAGAGAGTTCATTCATGGCCTTGCTTGAAATGCTTTCGTTCTCAAACGAAACATTCTAACACTCAAAGATAATTATGATGATGTAACTGAGTGTTTGTTTTGAGCCAGGCTGCTCTGAGTCTTCAGCTAATTAACTTGTTGTGTAAACATATAATCGCCTCCCGCAGTTTTGAAGGTACACAAATGGCAAATACATCAATCAAAAGTGCTTCAAAAGAGCTACTAAGCAATAGAGTTGATTTAAAAAAAATTAGTTTGTAAGGAAGCAAAATAAACATTTTTTTTAATACCGCTGTTCTGAAACTTGCATTCATTGTCTTTTGATATGGATTTTTTTCCACAGTTTTTAAAGTACAGAAATGTCTAATATATCAATCAATAGAACTTAAATAGAGCTGCAAAAGCAGTGGTTTTCATTTCATCAGAAGACTTGGTTCAAAAATTATCAAAGAAAGAAAAAACAAATTTAAAAAAAATAGCTGTCATAAAAACTTACCTTATTGACTTTTGAAGGGATTCTTCTCCCACAGTTTTAAAGGTACAGGAATGACAAACATATTAATCAATAGCGGTTGAAACTATCTAGAGATCCGGTGGAAAAGTTTTTTAACTTCAATTCCTGTTGAAAATTATAGGCAAAATAATTCGAAAAAGAGATGACAGTGGTGGATTTGTAGGAAAAAATTTTTAAAATTAAAAAAATCAAATTACCGATAAACTTTTGCACCGGATCTCTAGACAAAACAATTAGCTATCTAGAACACACTTTGCCTGTTTTGTAACTTCAAAATTGTAGGAGGAGAGAGATTTTCTGCAACACCCATTTTTTCATATTTTTAAAAAAGCATCATATTTCTGATAAATTTACAAAAAAAACACTCGAGTTACAATATTATACAAATGCCGCATCATTTTGCACCTATTGTGAAAATCTCAAAAAAATCTGTTGAGAACTGGTGGACTTTCTTTTCACCCCCAACCGTGTCCTTGATGTTCTTGCAGTTATTTTTGAACTTGATAGGGGTTGTTTGAAGTGTATCAAATTAGTTACATTGAGAGAGAAGAAAAGCTAATTCAGCACTCACCATGTTGCTGCTATACCTTCAGATGCAACCCTCAATGCTGTGGCCGTCATTGATGGGGAAGGCAGAAACCGGCTGTGGGAGAAGACAAAGGCTGCCTTCAAGTACATCTACAAGCATCACCTTGATGACGCTGACTGGTTCCTCAAAGCAGATGATGACACGTGAGCTGTTGTGCTGATATTTGTTACTCTCTCCCTTGGAAACTCACAGTATTAAAGTGTACTCTTGTGCTACTGGGCATGAGAATTGGTACTTACATAGATTCTTTAGGTTATTTAACCCCACCAGTCAATTCACTACCAACAAGTCAGTGTCTCCAAGGAAGAGTGGCTTTCATAGTTATCAATATTTACACACAATCAATTCATTCGTTTTAAGACGAGAAAAACGCCGCTTCACAGTGTAGGGCCATAATTTGAGTTTGTATTATTGGTAATATTTGACTTGTTTCATGTTCTTTCCTTATGGGGGGCGTTGACTATTGAGAGACACGGTTGAGACACTGCCAAGGGAGTGGTAAATGTATAGATTCTGATATTGCCTAAAAAACTATGCACGTTATATTTTTTGTAGCCCTTTTGAAATCCAGTCAATTTGTTCTTATTAATATTGGGGGATTTCTTCTCCACTATTGGTCAAGACGATTTTCTGACGAATCAACGATGCCAGCAGAATTTACAAACACAAAAGTTGCACGTATCTCGCAGCATTGAAGTCTCCACAGCGTGTGGGTCAACAAACTTCGTTCCGGAGACCAATCCACTCGTTCTCTGGCAGTCATTTCCAGGTTTAGACAATTTTAGCTAAGAAATAATTTTAGCCCTGAAGCCCTGAAGCGTCCTTAAAAATTTTATTTACTTATGACCAATGTAGCAAAAACTAGCCTGTTAACTGTCCCACTACTAGGAGGCCAAAACGGTCTGGATGCCGGCCAGACAGAGGTCAGCTGTTCAGGCTTTGACAGCTAGGCCCTGATACTCTGGTATCATTTATGGCACGTTTAAGTAAGAACAAGTATATTTGAAAAGTAACAAGTATAAACCCAGGACGCGTCTTGAGGGAGTCGTCTCTCTACACCAGATCGCCAACTCCCGCCAACTGTAAAACCCCTCACGACTCAGATGCATCCTAAACTATAACAATACTTAAATGGCAGCAGACTCCCCAAACACGGTATAGGCACTTAGAAGCACATGGGGCATGTCAAAAGCTTTATTAACCCACCTTTAATGAAGTGCACCGTACCAAGGCCCTGGCGCAACTGAACAATAGGCCTGCTCTTAACTACGCCTTCCAAAAGCTTACGCCAGGTAGTCGTAGTATGGCGCTCGATGCATGTAGCAGTGCTACCGTAGAGTGCGCATGGACCGACTGAACAAGTAAATAATTTCACTACACCATTATTTCTTGTGTAGACCGGACATCGTTTGAAATAAATAATCCTTGTGAGCTCATAATGCTCAAACCATCATGGTATTTGTTGATCTGTGTGTACAAAGTGATTTTGTAGTCTCCTTAGTTTAGTAGAAACGATTTTGTGTTTTTGAAAATGCCTTTCTTAGCTGAGATCACAAAGTTCTGGGATTTTTTTTGTTTTAAGCTAAATTCACTGAGTGGATATTTCCCCTAGAGTTAGGGGACCGGAATTGAACTGCACATCAGATGTGGTCAAACGTGTTCCTTTTAGAGCAGCAGTATTACTGGTAGCTCTCCTATGAAGTGTAGAACATTCAAACACTCTTTGGCTTCTACAGATTACTTATCTCCCATTTTATATCATCTGCCCCAAAGAAAATGTATATGTCATGAATCTACTTCAACTCCGATGGATATGACCAAAATTATGTGCTCATGAATTTTCCAGAGCTTAACCTTTTCTTGCATGAATTAATTCTTATACCATTCACTCATGGAGATAAGCTGATAGTGCAATGCTTAATCGTTTTAGGAACTAATTTGCACTGAGCATACGTTTTTTCTGATGCTGTCTTCAATGAGACAAGCTTTTGATTACTGTTGGCATAAATTACATGGTTTTTCGATTCTGCCTATGCTTTGCAATGCATTGTTCTGTGCTTTGATTAAGGCATTTGACAATTTATCATTAAATTGCGCTGCATTTTGTACGTTGACCAGTTAGATACTTCAATTCTTCTTTTAAGGTTTCAAAACGGTTGTTGGTGCCCAGATTAAAATTTGGCATTTTGGGCGCACGTGATGTGAAGTTTGAGAGAGAGACCATTTATGTTTGTTCCTTTTGTGGTGTTTGGTATCTTTTGCTGGAGGATGCTATATTAATATTGCAAACAGACCGGTATTATGATGGGCTCTGATTGTGTCCTCTGCATTTTTTCAGATGTATTTTTTTTATATGGTTGATCTTTTACTTCCTCACGTACATTTTGTCACTGGTTTTCAACTGGCTGCTACTGATCTCCAAATGGGGACTCACTGAACGTATGTCGCTCAGAATTTTTCTCAACGAGGTTGTGTTGTTTCAAAGTCGACCTGTGTTTTGCATTATAAATAAATTTCGAAAACAAATTGGTGATAATATGTGTGGATCACAATCAAAGTTCTGGGTTTGTCATGAATCTTTGCTTCGTAGTCAATCCGAGCTAAGTTGTCTCCTCGGAAATGGTTGCCATTTGGGACTCCATAAAACACCTTCAGCACTAGGTCGTGGTCGTGATTTTCTTTTCCCATTGTACCTAAATCTTTGCGAGTTACGTGAGATTTTGAGTTTTTTTTCTCAATTGTCGTGCTTGATTTTTAATGTGTACTGACGATTCTTGGGATCTGTTGTAAAACTGGCACTCATTGTTTATTCCTTAGCATGTGAAACAAATGTAGGCTGAATTTTGTTTGAAAGTTTTTGCAGAACATTACGTTTTACTTTTGCGCTCTAAACTTGTTAAGTGCTTGAATTTGGATTATAGCACTTCATTAACAGTGAATCATACCAATTTTTTTGTGGAAATGTTTTGAAACCTATCAGTGTGGGAGAAAAATGTATCAAGGTTTCGTGTGAGACAGCACTGATAATGGACGTACAGGGTTTCCATTGAAAATTTTTCTCTTAGTATGTAATTGAGGGAGGCGACCCAGCGATTTTTAAATTTTGGTTTGATGAGTCTGCAATTTTGCCAGTATATGTACTTTTTGAAAAGAATCATATTTTACTCCAGTAACTTTTTCGATTAGGCCGATTTAGGCGTTAGTTTTTGAAAAATTGAAATAGTTTTTTTAGTTCATTTTTAGGGAAATTTAAAAACAATAGTCAATGAGTTTTTATGCTAGAACAAATTCAAAGACAGTTTTAAAATCCTTGAAACATTTCTAACAAACTCACAGATCCGAATTTTCTATATTCCTTTTTGCTTTCTTTTGATATGCAATTTTTGATCACTAACCAAAATATATCAATTTTTTGAACTGTCATAAAAAATTGAATGGACAAATTGACAAATCGGGATCTGTGAGTTTGTTAGAAATGTTACAAAAAGTTCAAAACTGGCTTTGTTTTTTCTAGCATTAAAGCTTACTGACTTCTATTCATATGAATGTTGAAAATGAGGTTTTTTCGTAAGAGGCCAAAAACAAGTTTTTTGTTGAAGTATAATATAATCAACAACTTTTGTACTTAAATGCTGTTATCATGTTTTATTTAATAATCTGCATGCATAATTTAATATTTACCCTGTGAATTGTAAATTATTTGTATAAATTATTTTGAAAAAATAATTTTTCATTTCTTGACAAATTGTAAATTTTTTATTTGTGGACTGATTTTTCAGAAATAGCCATTGTATGTAATTTTTTAAAAGAAACAAATTTTGTTTTATTCATTTTTTCGATTTTGGCCTTAGTTTTGAAAAAATTAGAAATATTTGTTTTTTATGTCATTTTATCTGATATTTTAAATGAATACAAGTCAATGAGTTTTCATGCTACAACAAAACCAAGATAGTTTTGGAATCCTTAAAACATTGCTAACAAACTAAAAGAGCCATATTTTACATTTTTTTTGTTTTCTTTTTATATGCGGTCAAAAATTCATGATTTTTGGTCCCCTTTCACCCCTCTTTGGGGGGGAGGGAGATTCAAGTGCCCATAGCCTCATAAAATTTTATGGCACAATACCCCACACCCTAAGGATTCTTTTTCAACAAAAAAAATAGCCAATTGAGCTCAAAAATCCCTGGGTCGACCCCTTCAAAATGAATATTACTAAGGACATAAAATAACTTAATGTAAATAAGGAAACAGATAAGGCAAGCAATTTCTAACTGCAAACAAAGATATTCATTTGTTTTTTTTTTGCACCATGAGATGCTGGATCAAAGCATTGAAGGAACCACAGTTGATGAATTGATATTTTGTAGTTCAGTAGTTCAAGAATTGTTATTCAGTCAGTCAGGGATTGATCTTGTACAGTTCAGCAACTCATATTAAACACTTCAGAAATTGATCAAATGCCATGCGTCTAATGAGCAATAAATAATACTTCAGCAATAGCCATAAAAACCATTGGCTTATTCCATAGGCATGTGCATATTTTCTAGTCACCATTTGAACAAGCTAATTAAGGCTGTTCTCATTTTACCCTTGCAAACTATTTTTTTTACTATTTCTACCTGTTATTTTGTTTAATTGAAGGTCGTTATTTCGTAATTAAAATTCTGTTGATAAATTTATAAAGTCTGTTTTGTGTGAATCATTTTTAATCTGGAATGCTACTGTTATTCATCTAGCCAAAAGAGCCAACATTTGCTATTTTAGGTTTGTTGTGGTCGAGAATTTGCGGTACATCCTGAGGCCATACAACAGTTCAGCCCCGCTGTGGTTTGGCAGGAGGTTCCGCAAGATAGTGAAGAAGGGCTACATGAGCGGAGGTATGTCCTCATCACAAATTCACTTTTACAGGCACCCTGTTTTGTTTCTGATGCATTAATTTACTAAGTTGGGGGACCTTATTTTGTTGTTTGTTACAAGCATTCAATTTTTTTTATTTCCTTAAAATTTTTAGTATTCAATATTTTAATTACTTAAAATTTTAATACTTAAAACAGTATTGAATTTTTACCTACCATAAACCTTAAGATTTTCTTTCTTACTTCACTTGAGATTTCCTAGTTTGTGTACTGACAGCTGTTGACGTGAGTGTTATGTATAGCGACCGCTGTTTACTTGAGATTTGCTTGTGCATCTGTTCTGGAAGCTGTTCACTTGAGATTTGCTAGTTTTGAGAGGTGGCTGCTGTCAACTTGACATTTACTAGTCTATGTTTACTGACAGCTGTTGACTTGAGGTTAACTAGTTTGTGTACTGACTGGCGTCTCTTGACTAGAGGTTAACTATGTAGTTTGTGTACCGGCAGCTCTGGAATAGAGGTTAGCTAATTCATGTACTGGCAGCTGTTGATTTGAGATTTATAACTTGTGTGTACTGACGCCTGTTGATTTGGCTGCTGGTGGTGAGGTCTCTGTGGTGTTGTTTAGAATATTAGAATTTTTTTGTCTTGATCAATCACCGTTCAAATAGATCTCAAGGTTCTCGACCTCAATGTGCTTAGGCTTTTTTTTCTGGTAAAATTTGTGTCTTAACTTTTTTTGGGGGGAAATCAGCTCAGCAGTGAGAGTGCATTAAAATTGAAGGGATTAATACAATGTCATATCCAGTTAGATGTTGAATAACTAGTTCCGTGAATATCATACCTCGGCATGTTGGGAAGCAGATGTAGAGTGTTGTGTGCTGGTGCAGGTGCCGGCTACGTGCTGAGCAAGGAGGCGATGCGCAGGCTCGTAGAAGAAGGTCTCCCCAACAGCAAGAAGTGTCGCAAGGATGGCGGCGGAGCTGAGGATGTGGAAATGGGTATGACAAGAATATTACACGGTGATGTTCCTTTTGAATTCGCATTTGCACGTTTGAAACGAGATAACTTTCTAAGCATAATTTTATATTTACACTAGTATTTGTTGCAGGGCAAGTTCAGCTGCCACAATTCAGTGGAGGGATGTTTAGAGACAGTATATTGTTCTACGGTAGTTGAATCGCTGGCCGATTTCTTAGACAGTGGATAAATCGTTGCACAATGTATATCTACTATATACATAAAACAAAAAACTACACAAATAATTAGTTTTAGGATTTAAAATTAGAGTGATTGTTTTAAATTGTGTTTCTGCTACACACCTTATACAACAAACATTTTAACAAAATGGTTATAAACTCTTGTTTACAGTAATAAAAGTATCTACCTATGCAATTATAAAAACCTGCGGGAAAACGACTTGCAGGGGCTGTGGTACCTTGTTCTCGGTAAATGAGCCATGCCATATTCATATTCTGCTATGAATTAAGCAACAGTCATTCATTTCCTCTGCGTTTTTCTTTTCCAGGCAAATGCCTACAGAGCATCGATGTGGCCTCGGGCGACTCCCGTGACGACATGGGCAGGGAGAGATTCTTCCCCTTCATCCCCGAGCACCACCTCATCCCTGGCCACATCGGCCCCAAGAACTGGCTCTGGGAGTGGACTTATTATCCCATGTTCATGGTGAGGAGCCTCGAGTTCTTTGCTGATCTGGAGTTGCCCTGAGCTCATTCTACAAAGCGGCGCACAAAATACCTGTAGATCATTGCTTTTGTATCCATGTCCCCATCACTGATTCTTTTTTATCCCTCGTTGGTCCTTGCCAAACTTGACATTCGGTCGTTGTGGCTAGCACACCAGCCTGTACAAAGCTGTATGATAACTCTTGGCTTTGTGACAAGAGCAGTAAACTGTTTCTCAGTGCAACAGATGACTGAAGTATGTGAGATTATAAAGTTATTCATAATTATAGTTAATAGTGGAAATGTCCAATGTAGCCTTTTATCACTTTAAATATGTTTCCTACATGTGATTGTACAACGCGATATGCTCATTTTAATATCCTTCAGTGCTTGCATTTCTTTCATTGCCTGTTCAATTATATACCGTGGAGTTTGTCACAAGAATAAAGCATCCAAAGTTTTTTACATTCTTATTAGTTTGAATTTGAGTCGCTCAAGGAATCAAGTAGTGCATATGAGGCTCACAGCAGCACACCTTGACGGCACTTCATTAGGAACTTAGAGTGCAGTCGAGGTGTACTGCTGTGAGTCTCATGTGCACTGTTTGATTAGCTGAGCGACTCAAATTCAGAAGAAAACTAAAGCTCCGACTGCGGCTTTGTAAAACAGTTCACTAAAATATGAGAGTTACAAACGCAGAATTCTATACTTGATGTTTGAAAAGTGTAAGTGTAGTGAAAACAGCCGGTTAATTGTTTCACCACTAGGAAGCCGACTTGTCAGGATGCCGACCAGGCAGAGGTTAGCTACTCAGGCTAAATAGCTAGGCCCGGATACTAGGTTAAGTTACGGCATGGATAAGTAACAACAAGTATATTTAAAAGGCGATAAGTAAGACAAAAGAACACATACAGAGTCACGGCGTGTCTTGCGGAAGCCGTCTCTCTACACGAGATTGTAACTCTCCCGCCGACTGCAACACCCCGCAAAAGCAAGTGACAACTAAAACACAATAGTAAAAGAGGGCGTAGGATTCACCAAGCACGGACTAGGACTCACAAGCATCAGGCAAGAAGCTTTATTTAGCTTGCTTGTACACAAGTGCACTGTACGAAGGTCCGAACGCAACTCACTCGCTACCGTCGTGCAACCGCGAACTTTGGGCTTCAGAATGGCCCAAGCCAGGCAGTCGCAGGACGGAGCTCTATGTACATAACAGCGGTACCCTCAAGGTACAAAACACGTAGTGAAATATTTTCACTACATCATGATTGGTATTAATCATTTCAAAGATTCTATATTTTGAAGATGCTTATCCTCTCATCCAATGCAAATGTGCTGCCATAAATTAGCATCAGTTGAGGTATTCTTTAGATCATTCTCAACTAGGCTTTGATGTGGTACTAGCAATTTTCAGTGAAAAATTTGCTTATCGGTTATGAAATTATTCTGCTGAAGAGTTAAATTGTTCCCTAGTAGCGCATGGAAGATCAAACAAGAACAAAAGTGCATTTATTATACTTCAAAATCAACCAGTTGAATAATTCACCAAAATTACCTGATATCGCCAGAATGGCTCTGTAGCACACTGAAGTGGATCTGTTGCAATGTAAATATGAATACTGCCGTGCACTTAAGGGAACCAGATAATTAGAGGTCTACTTGTACTACCATTTCAGTGCTTGACCTTAGCCAACACAAGCTTTTATGCATTAATATCGGTGAGGTCATTACGAATTCGCAAAATTAATATCACAGAATGTCTCCAGAGGGAATAATATTAAGAAATAAAATGGAAATCTACATTTCAACATCTCAGGATTAGTCCACACTGGGAGGGGATATAAGTATTGTATCTAAACTAATAAGTGCCAGGGGCAGATGCATGGTTCTGAGGCAGGCCTTCCTATTGCTGAAGTAGAATAGTTTTTGTTTATTCAGACCTTTTTTACGTCACTGTTGTCCTTTTTTCAGACCTGTTGCTTTCATTTTAAACTTTTAGCTTGGATCATGAACTTCTTTCAATTTTGCTGCTTCTATAAGTAGGGTGTCAGAGCACCTCTAGCATAGATAGCACATTCCCATAATTTCATACTTAATGGTGCCTTCCTAATTTTTCTCTTGAGAACACCTTGGTTGTGGTTAGCGAGGCTTGAAATAACACAATTTATTCTAATCGACGCAAGGATAGATTTATAGGTAGGCCCAAGCAATTGAATAGAATAGCATATAACGTCAGAGTTCGGGCATTTGAAAGTAACCTGTGTGAACGTGTTCTGGGTAGTGTAACACTCAATACATATCAGGGCATGGACTGCTGCTCGGACACGGCCGTGTCATTCCACTACGTCAGCCCCAACAAGATGTACGAGCTGGAGTACCTGCTGTACCACCTGAGACCTCACGGCCTGCTGCCTCGAGACCCCGTGTGGCCGGCGCCCCCGCCTGATACTGACCAGCTGCCAAAGGGGGTAAGCGGGCCGTTTATTTTATTATGACCTATGAAATACCATATTGCCTACACAATACTTGAATCTCGCTCATCAATGGTATGTGTATTTATTTGTATCCTCTTATTGATTTGGAGTACAGCAAAAGTAGCTGTGCTGCCAGCTCAAACAATAGTTTGTTAGTAGTAAATTAGTCTTCCTTGAAATTGAAGGATGATTTGCTTTCTACCTGGAATTGATTCCAGGTCGAATTTGATTCTGGATCCCAAGTTGCTCTAATTTTGGCTATAGTGAAGTACTCTCTTTCCTCAAGTGTTCAGTCGTGAAGGAAGGAACGATGGGTGGGCAGGTTCATCTCAAGCTTTGGTTGCTTAAATTTTTAATTGGATTTGGATTTGAAAATAAAATTGTCGAGTTCATTCACTTAAAATGATATCTCACACCCCAATGGCAGCACTGTAGGCTCAAAGCCCTCGAACAAATCCTGTAAGAGTGAAGAATGTTCTGGTACTAGAAATTGTGACGTTTTCATTAGGAGAACGAGTAATCATTCGTGTTCTCATCTTGCATACTATCCCCCATTCAGTTGAGTGTAATATATGGCTATGCTGTCGTGAGTGTAAAGAGTGTACATCTGTGAGTGCTACCATTTAAAGAAAGGCGAACTGTGCGGGAGGACGAACCAAAACTAGTTCGGTCAGGCACAAGCTGGCCTGACGACGTGGCCAAGCGAGTTGTGGCACTTGTTGTGGCGGGACAGCCGATTTAAGTGTGAAAAATAACGCTTCCGCCATTTGTATTGGATCTGAGCACATTATTATTTATGATTTAAAAATGAAAAAAAGTGTCCTCCATGTTAATGCCACAAGTACTGACAGGCAAATTCATGGCTGTGTGCGTGACAATTTACCCTGGCAAACGCAGTTAATTAATTTATCCGTGAATGTAACTGGGAAATGGTTTTTCATGTTTTCTACTCACTTGACCTGGCTGTTGGTTATTTTTCACTTGAAATGTAATATGAAATGTACTCCAAGAACGCCTGTACTCCAGTCATGCCGTTATGATATCAGCGATTTTTCTTGGTCATAACAGATCTCTTGGAAAGCACCATCCCTAGAATTGCGCCAATGGTTTGTAGAGCGTGTATGACTGTAGAGGTATCCCCTTGGGAAATGACAAGTTTTAGTTTGTTGTGCACATTTGTTGAAAAAGTAAATATGAGACTGTCACCGCGTCTCTGTAAACCAACTGCAACTTTTCCGATAGCCCATCAGCTACAGCAAGGCTGCTTAGTTCTTGCTTCTAATCTTGTCAGGTGGCACAAGCAACGGAACTAGGTTGACAAAGCCGCAGGTCGATAGGAAAAAGTTTACTTTCCAGGCCTCTGATTTTCTTTGCAGTTCACGCGTGTGTTTTTAATAAAACGTGATAAAGGAACGCATTAAAAATTTCCGTTTATTTCAAGGTAAGCACATTAAAATGCCACAATGGCAAGACGAATAATGTTTTTAAGGTAAAGCACATATTAGGATTTTCTTGATGATCGGCAAACCAGACACGTTATAAAAACTAAGTCACAGTATCAGGCTCAGTTAGCAACCAGTAGTCGAGGCTTAGGTTTGAGGCAGAGCGGCAAGAGTGACGTCTGCACAAGATAGCGGGACGTTGACGACTGGCGGTGACCCGCCAAGCCACGCCCTATATACCCTACCCCCCAACTCTGCTTTAAGGTCGCAATCGCGATGACACGCGCATGGGCACACTGGAGCGCACGCGTTTAATAAGAGATTTTTGTTGAAGAAAATATTAATTGAAACGAACGACAGTTTTTGTCGTTCACAAGACTAAACATTAAGCGCACTTTGTAGACACAAGGTCGCCTTTCAATATGACCAACAGAGACCCAGTCCATCACTTCAGAGTTCAGCGGCTCTCAGAAATTCTTTAATTACTTGTTATAAACGTGTTGGATATGGAACTTCACAAAAATCTTTTGCTATAGCAAATCGATTATTGTTTTCAATAAACTTTACCTTTGTGTCTGCATGTTGCACATGTTAATTCGCAATATTAGGCATTGTTAATACAAGTGAAAAATAAGGTAATATAGATTGTTTTAGATACGTTTCCTGATTCGAAAAATTAGTTCATGCTTCTTAAACACAACAAAGGCATTCTAAGCAAAAAAGGAGGAAAGCATCAATTGGGGGAACTGTTAGACAAGGTGTGTCCATACACTCTGTACGTAGAAACACAGAGATCCAAAGAACTTTATGAAGGAAGAAAAAGTCAAATGAGAAAATGCATAATAGGTGTTGAAAAAAGGTCGACCTCAATAAAGTTAAAAAACTTTTTGTATTTTAACTAAGAAAACCTACCTTCATTTTGGGATTCACATCTTCCCCCAATAAGCGCTAATTTCTATTATAGATACAGTAGTTGTATCCCCCTGAGGGAAGGATGTGCTTCCAAGTTCATTCAGAGATAAATCTTGTTATTCTGTTGGAAATACCTGCATAGTGCTGGTGGTATTGTTGCTTGGTAAATGCTGCTACACGTACGTATAATACAGGAATAATCGTTTTATGAATCGGAATCGGCACCTTTGATTCCGATAACATTGAAAAAATTCTGATGTTGTGTTTCTTTTGGTACAATTCCGATTAAAATTCTCATTACTACTACTGAGCACGCCGTTGTATTGATATAATAGTGAATTATCCCGCTCTAGCTCGCAGGCTTGGCTGTAGCTAATGACACGCTTGCTGGTAGTGCCCTGGCTTGGACTCTAATTGTAGAACTTAATCGAGTCTCAAACTGGAAAGGCAGTTCCGTTTCTTTTTCCTGTATTCTGTGTTTTATTTCTTCCAGTGTTCCCTTTTTTGACTCAAGTTGATGTTGCTCATCGTCAGTTTCATTCAAATTGATGCTTCTAATTTTTATTTTTATATTACGTTAACAACAAGTAAGTTTTTACACTAAGTAGTATTTGAAGCATTGAAACATAAGAAGTTTCTAGCATTTTGCCAATTTTTGTCCATGACCCAAAAGTTACCACATTTCAGGCGTTCAAGAAGCGGATGCAGGGAGCCACTGAGATCTCCGGCCGAGTGTTGGACGCGAACGCCTCTGTTGTGGGACCACACCCGCCTGGGGAGAGCAGCGCTCCTGCTGCCGCTCCTGAGGCCGCCCGCGCCCCTGCTGCTGACGTGAAGCGTGGCAGTTCTGCTGCTGCTGCTCCTGCCAGTGGTATTGCTGGTGCTGCTACACAAAGAGCTGGTGGTGATGGTGGTGGTAGTTCTGGTGCTGCTGCTGGTAGTAGTGTTGGAAGTCCTGGCGCCAGCATAGCGACGCCCAGCGCTGCTGAGGCCAACAAGAGGACGGTTCCAGCCAGCAGCGGTGCTGAGCTGAGCGCTGCCGCTCCTCAGCCCTCCGCTTCTTCGTAGCTTCGCTTTAACCTGACAAACTGAGCTGATAGCGAGCGTCGTGTTTGGGTGCTTTCTGGTCACATTTCTGTTTGCTTTAAGGTGTCCTGCTGCGCATTGCCAAGTTAGTGTACTTACTTGCCAACACTCCAATGGTGTTCTTCTTTATGGTGCTTTGCAAAAATATGTAAGGTTTTCTTTTCTGTTGTTTATTGCTACTATTATTTAATCGTAGAAAGATTTTTACTCTATGAAAATATTCCATTGACCGCTGGAGACCAATGTTTATGTACTTACTCAAGTTAAGTAATTTTTATCGTAGTTATAGTTCATTGTTGTTTTTCTGTGTGTTTGATTCATATGTTGTGCATGTGATTGCTGTATGTAGTATGTCTAAATAGTCAAATGCCAGTGCATCTTGAGATGGTAATAAATTCTCACGAGGCTGAAAGAGCTTATTTTGTGGGTGAAGAGAGAAGATTTTATAGCAGTTTTTCTAAATTGCTCTATTCAATCTGAACCGCGTCAAAAGTTGAACGGATGAACTTAATGTTTGATACGATCGTTGAAAGTTTATTTTCTAAGTTATGCATGATCAGTTTGAGCCCTGTCGGATGACATAGACTATCAAAAGTTGTAATAGAAAACTTTCACACGTTGCTGTAAACCCAGTAATGTCAAGTCAGGAACACAACATGAAGATTGAAGAGGGCTAACAGACTCACAAAATTCAACCATGGACCAAGTGAGAGAACTGCATCTTAGTATACGCATCCTTTTTGTGAATGTATTTGCAGATATTTCAGACTAGTTGGGATAACTTTCTTACGAGATTGTCCTTTCAATGAATTTTCATCAACCCACCTTGACATTGATGCTGATTGAATTGGGGGTGGATTAAACTTTAGTTTCTCTGCATCTCTTAGGTCGCAGAAAATGATCAGACCTGAATGAGACACATGAATAGCTTTCAGAACTTGAAAATATTTTTTTTCGACCGCCCAAGGTTTTCGCTGTTCCACAGCACTTTGTTGGAAGGCAGTAGGAATTGTCCCGGAGGTCTCACTCTTGGTACACCTTGTGTAAAGCGTGCTCTTTTCTTGTGAAGAATGGCATTGTGCTCCTTGAATGGTGTAAATATCCGTGGCAGTAGTAGGTCTTATGAATGAATGACTCGCAACTTATATGCTAACCTCTGTTCTGGGGAAGCATGAAAATATTTGTTGTGTGCGCGCTGCATCATTAGCGCTGCTTAAGAGTCCGTGACTTTTGACCATTCTTAAAACGAATTAATTCTAATTTTTACCCGAGTTGCTGCTTGGCAACCGATTAGTGTGAGAACACCCAAATACATCTCTGCATTGGGGGCTTCGATTGACTTTATCTCCAGCGCATTCTGCGGGGAAAATTCAGCTCACATAATTTCGGAAAAAATGTGAGGCGAATTTCACATACTAACTTTCATTCACATTCATGCAAGATAAAAATTTAAATAATTTATACTTGATCATGAATCGTCTCCAGCAGACTGGGTAAGACGAGTTGATTGCTGTAATGGAATCCTTGCAGCTGTGCCTCTCTTGCTCTCATCCTGTGGAGCAGCGATGAAACTCATTTCCTCCCGTCAAGCACCTTGCACACTAATTTTCTCTACTGGGGTGCTAATAATCCTTGACAACTCCATACACGAATTATTCACAGCCTTTAAGTGACCGTTTCGTGTGTTGTGTCGCCTGTAGGAGTTGATGAATTTTTTGAGGAAGGTGGCGCCACAGTTGCTGTGAATTCAAATCAATACAACGATGTACTGAAAAAATTTCTATTACCGAATGTTGTATTGGTTTCAACAGGCTACAGCAGCAGCAGCCTATACAGCATGTCATCCAACTAAAATTTTACACATGTTCTTGGGTCGAGTGGTCATCTTTCAAGGCTATTCCGGGGCTGCTGCACTCGCTTGATTCAAGTACTTGTGAATTTTTCCTATGAGTTACTTTGAAGCCGAGGAATTCTCACATCGTGCTCGGTCAGTGGACCCACTTGAGGTAGCAATTTAAGAAAAAATTACCCAAATATTGCCCGGTGTGCTCGTGAGAGTAGGGAAAATCTTCCGAAAACGGGTCAAAATGTGTACTGGCCGTCAGGGCCACCATTTGGACGATAAAGTTTTAAACCGTAAAGGTTTAAAAGGTTTCTAATGCCCACGTTTGGGAATCAAAATGTTTATGGTAATTATCTTGCTAATTTTTATAATTCCTCTTAAAAATATGGGATTTATTTTTGCCCCATCATATGTGTGGTTCGTGCCATCTCCCTCATGGACCTTAACTGCAAGTGGCGCTTCTGTTTAGTGTCCATAGAGGACGTAGCTCTTGTCAGGAATGCTTGGG
>JACJUY010005261.1:12197-31118 GCA_014220935.1 Platorchestia sp. MABIK | reverse complement strand
ACTATCTCAATTTGAAAGACATGGGAAAGTAGCGCATTGGAACGTGAGAGTGCAGCTCTGGGGAGAATAACCCTTCATTTTTGTGTGAACCGAGATCCATAGCCTATTTTAAAGAAGTGAGCTGTGATTGTAATTCTCCAGGTCAGCATCTCTTGAAGATTTAGTCCTCATAACTTTCACCCTATCACTGGCTCGTTGTGTGTGTGTGTGTGTGTGCGTTGAACTCGTCTTTTTCAACACCTTCAGCCATCTTATTCAACGCACGTGATGGAACCCGAGATGGAATTCAGAAAAAGGGAAACAGTGTTTGGAACAAAAGATAAAATAAAGGCTGGGATTCTTACCTCTTGACATTGCTACGAGTACTAATTTTTTCCGAGTGAGCATTGAAATTATTGTGAAATGGACTAAGTCATTACTTGCAGCACAAAAGCACACGTGTATACGGATCATTAGTATTTGATACAATTCTCTAGGGATTGTGTAAGAACCTGACCTACTGCATAATATTGTTGGCCATCTTTGAATTCATATTATCTAATGGATCTAGAGAACTTCGGAGAAATTTGTCGGCGGCTGCAAATTCATTGTAATATTTATTTGGCGCTTAACACTCGTGCTGGTTTACTAAGAGCCTCAAAGCCGTCGCGAGTGTAGCACTTGATTGGAAAATATTTACGTTTCGATGTTATTCGTTTTAAATGTGCTTCGGCTATAACACAAGTTTGGTGGACTCATGTTGAATTCCTTGCATTGCTGAAATAATATTTTTGATTTCCTTAATTGAGTGTAGACTTATTGCTTGAGATGCTTTACGGCCAGTGTTCACTAGATCGTTGACATGACCAATATGAATATGTGCATAATTGTGAACCAAGTTATTCATTTTTGCGCTTAATTTAAAACTTGCTTAGTTTACTTAGGTGCTAATGTAGTTGCGTGAGAACTTTAAGAAAAAAATTCAAATGAAAGAGCTCGTCAGAAGAAAGAGCTACAGCAGAAATAACAGCGTTGGTTTGGGAGTCTGATTAACATTTGAGCTTTTAACTTATTTAGGTGAATTTTATTATAGTCCTCTGTTGCTTTTCGGAGGTAGTCAACTTACCGTTGCGATCATCATTAGCTTGGGCGCAAGCGCTTCTATAGTTGTCTCTTTTTCTTTCAGTTCAAAGATGTTATCCTGTCCTGTGCGCGCCCCATCAACCCAATGGATCTGTTCTCATATCGCATTATGCAGTAACGACGAGGCTCCTGTACAGAGTCTATACACGTAACATACACAACTTTGTTTGATGGCACGGTTGTATCGAACTGTACAAAGTGTATCGACGAAATAGGTGTGCTGGAGGTGAGCTGCATTAAACTTCCGAGACCCATTCAGGCGGAACTATCTGCGTTCATATCACGCCCAAAACAAACTAGACACAGGTGTGAACCATGTTGATAAAATTCACTACAGACAACTGTCTCAGAATTAGTTACCTTCTTTTATAAAAATATGTGTATGTGCATTATGAATCCTGTGCACAATTATTTCAAATTGAGATAGATTTATATAGAGCGCCACGTAGTTCACGACTGTAGTCATGGCTAACGCATTAGAGAACTGCTAGAATTTTTGGTATGTGCTTGCGTTCTTTTTAGTTGAATTGAAGACGTACTCGCTCGCATAATGTACGAAGTGAATACAAGAGTGAACAGTGTATAAAATACGTTCTGTGTTTCTGTACCCTTCCGTACACTTTTATGAGGCCCTGTATTCCAAATGAGATGCGCTAAAGTGGGCAGTCCTTCGGCTCATTTTGAGGACTTTGCACTTCTTCGGGATGTTTAGTATTCCTTCAGTGCGCACTGAGATTTTTAGTCCTCGAAAGTGTACTTTCAGGAGGGGAGTAGTCACTCTTTAGTTGTAGCCTCATCTACCCACGACGAAATCCGCCGAACATGTTGCAGCAGTCTGCTGTGAACTTCAATGTGCAGTTAGGCAGGCCTCATCTTTCCATTTCTTAACTCTCTTTTCTGTGGCCGGCTCGCCGTGTAACCATGCCGGCTGGAGTGACATCATTTTATTCTGGTTTACATTTCGTTTCGACTAAATGCTTTCGTTATATTTTCCCAGCGTGACGTGTGCGTTAACCTAGGCACTGAATTTTGTGCACTTGTGATGCTACTTGAACTTGGACAAAGCCGAGGTTCTCTCGGTGAATCGTCCCGAATGGACGGAAACTCTGCTAGAACAAAGGATTGAAGTGACTTCGTAGACACAACTTCCCAGAATAAATCCTCAAAATTTCTGTCAAACGACTAAAACGTGAGGCACTTGCCAGGCAACCTCTACGTACTCCTGTGGCCATTCCATTTACCTAGTTTGCTAGCAAGGGTAACCATTGCTTGGTTTTAGGACGCATCCGATGTAACACGTTTTTATTGTATGAACTTATTCTTATTCGTTGTCTAGAGCCAAAACGGTAGTGACTCGGGCTTGAATTCACCCACACGTCATGGAGTATTGACTAGAAGATTGATCCACAGCTATACTAACTTCGTGCCACTGCAGGTCGTTCTTTAGTTAGTCTCGAGTTTCACAGGTTCGTGGTGCTAATTATTTGAGCCATTAATCTTCAGTTTATGGATGGGTAAAATGTAATGATGCGTTCTTCAGTATCAAATGACATTGACTTTACTCACTTCCATCTATTTGATCAGTTACATCCTCTTGTCTATTATAGTACACCTCGTATAGTTCGTCTATTTGTAGAGGCTATACTGCCGGGTCCCCGGTTGTGGAAGGTTCAACCATGGTAGGCTGGCTCAACTGGAGCAGCCTGACAAAAGGGGGACCATGGGTGAGGTTTCCCATGTAACTATAAACCGGGCCCCGGCAGTTACGGGGTATAAAGTCTCTGTTATCTCGGGCGTACTTGGAGACTGCCACGGGCCGGGGTCGACAATGGGAGGAGGTACTTCCTAGTGGTCAGCGTGTGCCCGCCTTAAGTGTAGAAATGCACCAGAATGCTGCTGATCGCCCGAGGGGTTCTTTTCCGGCTTGAGCGGGCCTGGATAGGTGAGGGGCAACCCTCACTGAAAGAGAATCCTAAACCACCGCTTGCTTCCACCGATGAACTTTCTTCTCGACTTTCTGGTGACGACCTGGTTCCTCCTCTGCTTCCATCAGAGGAGCCTCCCATGGACATTCCCGCTGATCATTCCGCCGTTCTACCTGGAAGACTGGCACCATCACAGCTTATAGCTAAGAGTGGAGCTGGGTCCGGTGTGAACCAAACAGAACCCAAACTATTACTACCATCTGTGGCCTCTGAAGATGCGCCCACGCTGTCATCAACCGCTCCCCCTGATAATAGTGGGGACAGCCGTCGGGCTTATGAAAACAACAGAAAACGTAATCTAACTCAGATTCAGACACTGGAACTTTTCCAGCCTGCCTCATCTAGAGGGCGATGGAGGAGGAATAGAAGGGTCCGAACCGGTAGTGATGCCCCTACCTACCCTCCTCTTCAGCAGTGGCAGGAACGAACTATTGGGGGCCGCCCGAAGAATATTAATGAGACCCGTTCCGGAGGTGTGATTGTGGAGGTGGCGAATCGAGTGCAGAGTCAGACCATTGTTAATTTGAGGACCCTGGACATGAACGAAGTTGTTTTGGAGCCCCACAAAACCCTCAATCAAACTAAGGGAACCATTTACTACAGGAATGCTCCGAACTTCACTCCGGATCAGATACTCGAAGGCTTGAAGCGGCACAAGGTAGCGAATGTGTATCAGACGAGAAAGATGATTGGCTGGGTTCTGATGAATCAACCTGTCTATATCTTGACTTTAGATGCCTGTCAGCTCCCAACTGAAGTCTCCATTGGGTGGACCAAGTGCTCCGTACGGGAGGGAGTACGTGCCCAGGCCCAGACGATGTTGCAAATGCCAACGTTTTGGACATGGTGCTGGCTCGTGCAGGGTGGCCGTGGATGTTTGCTACCAGTGTGCTGGAGAAGTGCATGAGCTGCCCTGTTCTCTCCCAGCCAGTTGCTCGAACTGTAGAGGTCCCAACCCCAATCTCATCTTTGAATTGTCCAGCGTATAAACAAGAACAAGAAGTCGTGGCTCTACAATGCAAGGAAAAACCATCATATGGAGATGCTAGAAGGCGAGTGGCAGCCCGATATGTCCGTGAGAGGGTCACGTTTGCAGATGTTGCCAGGCCCATGGGCAGCAGTAGCATTAGCCCAGGTGACCCATCAGGTCCTGTTGAGGCTGCGCCCCCAAGAGGAATGATTATGTAGCAGACTTTGAGTGAGTGTGATAGAGGCCATAGACGACAGGCGAGCACAAATGACAAGAGCCATGCCGAGGGTGAGGTGCTGGTGACTCCCCGAGGCCGCGCAAAAACTAGCTCCCCGCCTAGGGCAGTTCATGTAGTGGAAGGCCCAGCTCTGAATAAGGATTTTTCCCCCGACAATGACACCACGACGCTTCCGGAGGGTGGGACTGGCCAGCTTTCGTCTGGCCAGGGAAAACCACCGAAAGTTACTGCAGGTCTTAGCACAACTGCCTCAGCTAAGCTTACCACTGCTAAATTACCACCGCCTAAAGTGCCAGAAAAACTTCAGACCCTGGGAAATCCACGCAAGCGCCTCCAGAGTGGAGCGTCGTCTACCAGCACACCTCACTCAAAAGTAGCTTGCGATCAGTTGGGCGAACACAGCACATCATAGAGAAAATATTCATTGGACCGAGTTAGACATGTACCCAAGGGGTTGAGCGAAGATCTGCTGAAGAGGTATCCTCCTCCCCCCGGCCTTCCCTCGATACCACCACCTGATGTTGAGGTGCGAACGTGGCACGAGGGAAGGAGGAAATCAGTCGAGACAAGACCCATCCCAACTTTGGTCAGTCAAAGTGTAGCAAGCACTGAATCTAGTGCATCACCTCAGAAATAACAACTGTAACTTTCTATTAGACTGACTTTTACCATCATTCAATGGGATTGTCGCAGCTTGCGACGTAACTACGGTGATCTCCATTATCTTACAAGAACATCAACCAGCTTTTGTACTCCTCCAGGAAACTATGCTCGGGGGCAGTGCTCCGCTCCGATTTAAGCACTACCGAATGGAAACATACTCTTCAAATAATTAACCTCTTCCTGGAACAGGACTGGCAATCTTTGTGAAGCAGAGTTTCCCATATTACAGGCTGCCCATCATTTAACGCTTGCAGGTGATGGCTGTCCGAGTAGAAACTGCTACTGCTCCGTTTACAGTATGTAATCTGTACATCCCTCCTCTTCGCTTAGCTACATGTGAAGAGCTTTTGGACGTGATGAGGCAACTCCCGGAGCCGTTTGTGATGGGCGGTGATTGGAATGGGAAGCATACTGTGTGGGGTAACAACAGCACCGATCAACAGGGCAGAGAGGTTGAACGACTCCTTGCTACCACAGATTTATGTCTGATGAATACGGGAAGCATGACCCACTTTCACGTCCAAACCGGAACTCCTTCCGCAATAGATATCAGTTTGTGCTCCCCAGACTGTTACCCAGATGCTCGGTGGACTGCATGGATGACGCCCATGGAAGTAATCACTTCCCAGTGGTGGTGACTTTCCCGACCTACCTCCCTTTCAACTCGAAACCTCGCTACTTGCTTAAACGAGCTGATTGGGAAGCATTCGAGGCTCTGACAAGATTGGAAGATGGTGAAGACCAAACCACTGTGGACGAGGCGCTAGAGAAGTTTACTAGCACTATTCGAACTGCCGCATCTATTGCTATACCCCGCTCGAAGGGAGGAGAAGTGAAACATCGAGTTCCATGGTGAAGTGATGAGTGTGCCCGGGCTAACTTCGAGCGAAAAAGGGCCTTACGCCGGTATCAACGGAGCCACAACCTTGCTGATAAGATACTCTACCAAAGAGCCAGAGCAAGAGCACAGTTTGTGAAGGATACGGCCAGGAAACAATCGTGGCAAAGGGACGTATCCACTCTAAACGCTGACACGCCAACCCCAAAAATATGGCGGAGAGTTCAAAAGATGAGAGGACGAAGCGGACATGCCCTACCTTGCCTCACGGTCAACGGAGAGATCACCATGAACCAGGATCGCGTTGCCTTCTTGCTGGTGGAGCATTTTGCCGACGTCAGTAGCGAAAGACACTATACACCCGGCTTCCAAATCATCAAACAGCGCCAAGAACAATCTCACCTTGATTTTGCATCGGATGAACAATATCCATACAATTCACCCATAACGTACCTTGAACTGTATCATGCTCTCCGACAATGTAAGAATACATCCCCTGGACCAGATGGCATCCACTACAAGATGCCAAAGAAAATGCACTCGTCAGCAATCACCTACCTTCTTCATTTGTATAATCAAATCTGGACAACCCATGTATATCCAACGGAATGGCAATTAGCCACAGTACTTGCCTTCTTGAAACCCAATAAACCATCCACTGAAGCATCTAGTTACCGCCCCATAGCCCTGACAAGCTGTGTGGGAAAGGTACTGGAGAAGATAATCAACATAAGGTTGATGCGCTTTCTGGAGGCCGGAGATCAACTCTCTCCAGTTCAGTTTGGTTTTAGATCTCTTCGTGGAACCACGGACGCCCTCCTCAGACTGCAGAACCATATTGTTAAAGAGCGTGCCCAAGGAAGACACACCATATGCGTCTTCTTCGATTTGCGTAAGGCTTATGACACTGCCTGGCGATATGGGATATTGGAGCGGCTGCATCAGATTGGTGTACGAGGTCACATGGCGATGTATGAACGCGAATTTTTAAGCGAACGCCGGTTCAAGGTTAGAATGGGCACACGGTTTTCTGCGCTGATGACTCAGAACGAAGGGGTTTCCTCAGGGCAGCGTTATAAGTTGCACGCTCTTCTGACTTGCGATGGACGCCATCACAAGGGACCTACCAAGGCATGTTTCTTTTTCCTTGTGCGTGGATGATGTCATGCTGTATGCTTCTTCTAGATACTTACCTGCCATGACTCGTCGAATACAGGAAGCCATTAGCCGTATTGGAGTTTGGGCCGACAAGCGAGGCTTTTCTTTTTCAGCTGAAAAGACTGTAGCACTCCATGTACAGCCCCGCCGCACTAATGAGCCTACGCTTGAGCTCTTTCTCGGTGATAGGTTAGTTAACGTCTCGCCCACAGCCTCCTTTCTTGGTATGTTGTTGGACAATAAACTATCATGGAGACCTCATATACTGGCTTTAAAAGGAAGGTGTTCTAGAGCTCTGAATCTCCTAAAATGCCTGTCCAGATTAACATGGGGTGCTGATCAAACCACCATGCTGCGACTTTATAGAGCCACGGTTCGTGCCAAGATTGATTATGGCTGCGTCGTCTACCAGAATGCTAGCCCATCATGCTCATCACTCTTGGACCCAGTCCACAACTCAGCTCTGAGGCTGTGTACGGGGGCTTTTCGGACGTCACTGGTGGTGAGCTTATTGGTGGATTGCGGTGAACCAGCCTTACATCTTCGACGAGCACAGCTTACTCTACAGTATGTTGTACGACTCAGAAAACTACCTTTCACGGCCACGTGGAATAGCATGATGGAAGGAGTGCGGGGCCGAGAGTTGTTTCCATATTATATCCCCTCCTCTACTGACTACGAGGCACTGGTGGAGATGGCGCAATTGCCCCCGTTCAAAGTTGAGCGTGCCTTCACTCTGAAAGAGCCAACCTGGCAAATTCCAATACAAACCTGTCGAGGACCGCAATACCCAAAGAAAGGGATGATGGCAAGAACCATACTGCGACATATTTTCCGAGATCACCTTCACACTGACCATGAAGGAGCTTTTCATGTCTACACTGATGGTTCTAAAACGAAGGACGCAGTGGGCTGTGCTGCAGTTTCGGGTGACAGAGTGATAAAGGAAAAACTGCTGCCTGAAACGTCAATTTACTCTGCGGACCTCATCGCCATCCGTGCCGCACTCCGCATGATTGAGGAGCGGCCTACTCCGGGTTTTTACGTGGTGTTCTCTGATTCCAGAGCTGCTCTCCAGTCACTGAGGTCTTACAACTCCAAACATCCAATAATTTCTGGAATAATGTTGAGCCTTTTGCGAATTGCAGGCTCCTCAAAACTTGTAACTCTATGCTGGGCCATGTTGATGTACGTGGCACCGATCTGGCAGACGAGTTAGCGCGAAGGGCTGCAACCTCTGCTGCTGACCCAACAAATACCAGAGTACCCGCCTGAGATTATTACCCTATAATTAAAGCTGCATTAACTCAACTTTGGCGGCGAGAGTGGGAGAACATCCAAGACAACAAGTTGCGCAAAATTAAGAACAGTGTCCGAGCCTGGCCTTCTTCAGCATGCCGGAACCGCCGCGTGGAAGTCCTATGTCGACTGAGGATTGGTCACACCCGCCTCACCCATTGCCATTTAATGGAGCGTCGCCCGCTTGCTCTTTGCGATCGCTGCTTGGTACCGCTGTCGGTACAGCATGTATTGGTTGAGTGTCTTCTTTTTTCCGATGTTCGTTCCCGTTATTACCCTGGTTTACAGGGCGCTGACTCTGATTTTGTCTTATGTGAAATGTTGGGAGAATACTGACGAGAGCAACGGCACGCGACAGCCGCACATACGACCGTTAAATGCAAAAACACCATCGAATGCGAACACCCAAGAGGCCGTGAGTAGACCAAGGATGACTGCGCCGCCTACCCGGGGGTGGTCCCTGGTACTTCGCGGCAGCTTCCATCTCCGGTACCTCACCCCTGGCAGGGTACCAGGGGAGGGACCGCTCGGGATGCGCAGGATCCGGAGCTTTCAGCTGGAACTGACGGCAGCTGCCCTCAAATAAACTCGGAAGCGGCACGAGAAAAGTGCTCTCCCTCCTCATCCCTGGGCTCAAAGGCAAGCTATCAGGAACGGCCTGAGCAGTGAATGCCTCCCCCACAATCTCAACCAAGTAAACACTCGGAAACACCCTCGCCTATCTCAAGCAGTAACGAGGTGCCGCTACGACACTCTCGTTCCCTCTCGTTCCCCGACACTCTCAAAGCCTAAACCCTCCGCCCGAAATGCACGCATCGCCTCGCTGTCTCCTCCGCACTCTCGCTCCCAATCCAACTCCGAGAAAATGGATGTCTCCTTTCTGAACAAAAAAAGAGAACGAGACCCCTCTCCATACCAGCAGCACAATACTTCAACTTCAAAAAATAAACACACCCGTCCACCCGACCAGCGTGCAGACAAGTGCAACGCTCCGATTCCAGTCCTACACTCTTCTCGCCCTGACAGACCATAAACTCATAAATACCACTAAAGAATGTCGAAAATCATACAATGGACCATGCAGTCTTACCACACAAAATTCAATGACCTCAAAGTCCTTCTTCGCAATGGAAATCCCATCTGCGTATGCCTCCAGGAAACCCTGCTGACTGGGCGCCACGCAAATCCCCCCTCACATTACCGCCTCGAACTTTCAGCCCCTGTTCGTGACGATGGCCACGAACGGGGATCAGCAATATTAGTACACCAGAGATACCCATATGATCTATTTCCACTAGACACAAATCTCCAGGCAGTAGCCATAAAAATCCACCTACCCGCCAAAACATACACCGTATGTTCCCTGTACCTTTCCCACTTAGAAGTCTCAGCCCGAGACTTACGAGCAGCTGCGACCACCATTTCTGCTCATGAGGGACATGAATGCAAGCGACCCCTTGTGGAACCCCCCGAGAGCCAACCGGAGGGGCAGACAGATAGCTGACCTTCTCATTTCCCATGACATTTCCCTTTTGAACAATAACACACCAACACATTTTCATTCGCAATCAGGAACTTTCTCAATAATCGACTTAGCCATATGCTCCTCGGGGGCATTCCAGGACTTCACCTTCGAAGTCTTAGACGACCTATATGGCAGTGACCACTACCCGATCAGAGTCACACTTCGCCGCGTCACTCCACTCCAAACAAGACGGCACTACAATATCCATAAAGCGAACTGGCCACTCTACAGAGATCACACAAAGGTTGACGGGCTTAGAAACCCGGACGACCCGGTTGATACTCTCTTTAATCAACTAGAAAACAAAATCAAGACAGCGGCAAATGCAGCCATCCCACAAACCTCAGGCAAATACTCGAAGCTCCCCATCCCTTGGTGGACAGCAGAGTGCCAACGAGCACTACAACGGCGCCGTCAAGCAGGGAGGAAGCTATGCCGATCCCCATCTGTAACCAATAAAAAGCATTCAACAGAGCACGTGCGCAGTGTAAACATGTGTGTTCTAACAGTAGAAAGCACTCCTGGCAAAACTATTTGACAACTATCAACGCTCATACCTCCCCCTCTGAAATTTTGAAAAAAGTAGCTAAGATCGCTGGAAAGTACAGCCCGACTGCCCCCCCATCTTTGCGCATCCGGGACACAATTGTCTCAGACCCTAACCAAGTGAGCGATCGATTTGCGTCCCACTACTCCCGCGATTTCGGTTTCCACCGAGCAAGTCCAGCTTTCCTCGCGTACAAAACCTCCGCAGAGACCAAAGCTATCAACTTTGCAGCAACTTCTCACAAACCGTATAATAACCTGATAACCCCTGAAGAGTTTCACTCCAACCTATCGCACTGCACAGATAGCAGTCCGGGCCAAGACGGCATCACTTACTCAATGATAAAATCGGCTGATCCAACACTACAGCAGCTAATACTCCATCTGTACAACCAAATATACATCACGCACTCATATCCAAACTCATGGAAAATCGCAACAATAATCCCGATTCTCAAACCAGGCAAAGACCCCCACGATCCAAGCTCATACAGACCAATCTCTCTCTTGAGTACACAGTGCAAACTGCTGGAGAAAATCCTCAACACCAGATTGGCTTGGTTTTTGGAGCGTGAAACCACATAAGCCCTATTCAGTCTGGTTTCCGCCACAATCGCAGTACCACGGATAACCTGATCCAGCTGGAAACAGCGATTCGTGAAACTTTCAACGTTAGACAACACTTCATAGCAGTCTTCTTTGACCTCTCTAAAGCCTACGACACCGCCTGGCGATACGACATCCTCCGATCCCTGCACTCCTTGGGACTGCGCGGAAATCTGGCATACTTCGTCGACAATTTTCTCCGTGATCGTCGGATCAGAGTGAGAATAGGATCAGCCACCTCGATGCCCTACCCTGCCGAAGGAGGTATACCCCAGGGCAGCGTACTATCCTGTTCCTTGTTTCTCGTAGCTGTGAATAATATAGCAGCTACCTTACCCCCATCTGTTAGAGCCTCACTATACGTGGACGACTTCACGATCTACTTCGCTGGAGCTTCCACGCGAGTTGTCGAGCGGCAACTCCAACTTGCAATCAACTCGCTAACCCGCTGGAGTCAACAAACAGGATTCCAATTTAATGCTGAAAAGACAGTATCCCTCCATATCTGTCGCCGACACCACTGCCCCAAAACGGCCCATACTTTAACAATGAATGGTCAACCTGTGCGAGCGGTGGAGCAGTACAAGTACTTAGGACTGACCTTTGACACTTCCCTCACTTGGAGGCCGCACATCCAAGACCTGAAGCGGCGATGTAATACAACTCTTAATTTTTTAAAGCTACTATCTAATTAATCATGGGGCGCAGATAGGATTTCCCTACTCCGTCTCTACATAATGCTGCTTAAGCCTAAGCTGGATTATGACGTGGAGGTTTACTCCTCCGCAGCACCGTCCGTATTGGAACTTCTCCAGCCCATCCAAAATGCTGCCATTCGAATCGCAACGGGAGCATACCGCACCTCCCCTGTGACAAGCCTACACTCAGACTCTGGTCTCTTGCCGCTGCGGCTATATGAGACTACAAAAAGTCTTAGTTATGCGGCCAGAGTTGAGGCAAGCGTCTCCAATCCTTTGCACGAATTGAGCACCGAAGCAAATGCGCCTCAAGCAGACCGGCGCGGAATCAGGAAAGAGGCCCCACACTTGAGAAACTTCTTCCAACGAGTTTCGGACCTCCGAGATCGATATGCTCCCCATCGAGACCAGGTTCTCCTAGAACAGATTTCTCCACTTCCACCGTGGCGGTTACCTGCTATTAGCATCTGTCGTGAACTCTACAAATATTCCAAGTCCACGACCGCTCCATCTCAACTTCGAGCACTTTACCTTGATCATGTCCGAACCCACCAATTTCTTTCCCGTGTTTATACGGATGAAGCCAAGGCACCAGAAGGAGCAGCATATGCTTATATCCAAGGCTCTACGACGTATCAACGTCGTATTCAACCGCATGCTACCTCGTATACAGCAGAACTTTATGCCAAATACGATGCTCTTAACCACGCTGAAACTCTCCCTCACCTGATAACGACTATAATCACTGACTCGCGGAGTGCTATTCAAGCACTCTCGAGATACAACTCGCCTCACCCCGTTGTACAACTCATACAGTGTCGCCTCATTTCGAGCAGTAAACAATTTACTTTCTGATGGGTGCCGAGCCACGTCGGAGTGCCGGGAAACGAGGCAGCCGATCGTGCAGCTCGAGAGGCTCTCCACCTACAAATAAATTCAGTTCGCCTTCCTCGAACAGACCATAAGTGGTACTACAAGAAGAAAATACGAGAACACTAGCAGGCTGAGTGGTCGGCACTTGCCAACAACAAGCTAAAGGCGATAAAACCAGATGTCCGTTCGCTCCCGCTATCCCAGCAGAGGGATCGACTCTGGGAAGTGATTCTCGCTAGGCACCGAATAGGCCATACGCGCCTCACGCACCACCACTTGCTGGTGGGGCGACCGCAACCGCACTGCGAAAACTGTATAGTACCGTTAACAATCCGACACATCCTTCTCGAATGTCCCGACTACGGACAAGAGCGTCAAGCTCACCTTGGCGGTGAGCCGAACCTCACTGACCTACTGACTGGCCCCATCATCTGCGGGCCACACCCCCCTCTGAAACTTTTCTTACTTGAAATTCGTCTGCTTCATGAAACCTGACTCACCAACTGAAAATGAGTGACCTCTAGAGAGAAAATCTACTCCGCCTCATATGAGGCCCAAACCATCGCCAGCGCGGATGCCCGCGACTAGAAACACCGTCGCTCTTCCGTCAGACCAAAGCTGACACACCACGGCACTAAAACGTTGGGATGATCCTCACCCCCGCAAATTCCCAATATAAGACCTAAATGTAGCAACGCTATCAAATTACGCTGTGATTTCGTCTGAGTATCGAAAACGGAGGGAAAATCCTAAAATAATAATAATAATGTTGGGAGAACCGACCCGTGGACGTTTTAATCACTGGCGACTTATTAGTTACCTCTCTGACTCGTCTCTTGTAAACAAATTATAGTGCCTTTGTACACTGAGAGCTTCGAAAAGATTTATAAATTTAAATTCTTTTCTAGTCGTACAGTTCTTGGTGAGTCCTGGAATATTTGTGTTATTTAACTCAATTTTTCAGACCTTCGTGGCTGCACGGAGGATGTTTTGATCGGAATACTCAGGGAAGACGAGCGCTCAAGCTTTAACGCAGCTGTCCTTGGAGAGGCTCAAGCTGTGTCCTGAGATTTAACAGGAAGCCGCGCAGTAACGCACTATAGCCGGGCGTGATACCGTCTTGAAAGGTTGTAGATGAGACTGCAATATGGCCGGACGCGCTGCGTTGGTACCTCGGGGGTTTCAGCGTGGGTAAGGCGTCCGGCCATAATGGGTGAGCAACTGAAACCCCCTACGGGGTTTGGCTGCCCAGTGTGCTCGAATGTACCGTAGTATGTACAAAATTTCAATGGCGAGACAATTATGATCTCGAGTTGTAATTATAATCATGATCAAATAATTTTCGATGTTCAAATAATGTTGATGTCCATCTTACGTGTTAAGTCGGAAAAGCCTGATACTGATTAAATTATGTGACCTTCGGTGCGATATAGTTTGAAAAACTGAAGCGCTAGCAAACCCATGTTACTACTTCTACTTACTTTACTCACTTCCATCTATTTGATCAGTTACAGCCTCTTGTCTATTAGCACGCCTCAAATGGTGTGTTTGTCTAAGGACATCTTATATTAAGAAAATTTCAAAACCCAATATGTTGTCATGCATCTCATCACTCATGAATCAACTTTTCTGGAAATAAACGGTTTTTCTTTCTTTCTACTGTTGGCTTTTCTGAAAATTTTCGTTGTGATTTTCCCTGCCTCTTCCGCAGCTAAACTCGCGTTTTGACTAAACGCCATTGACTGGACTTGAAGGCATTCCAGAGTTTTCAAAAGATATTGACCATTTCCTAGTTCATGCTACGTATTTCGTATGCCTAATTTCCGTTATTATCTACATATTGAATTTTAAACGCTTATAAATTTAAATATCCCGTAGCTATAGCTTCATTTGTCTTGTTTCTCGCAGCCTATTATCCCGTACATCAATATAACATTTCGCTTGAAAATTTTTTAGTTCATCAGCTATGAAGAAACTTGGAGATTTCTGGTGAATATTGTGATAGGCTTCTTCCAAAGGAGATCGACTACTATTGTGTTAGAATCGATTCAAGAGTATCAAATAAAATGTGATCACACGCATGCATGTTGAGCAGCCTGTTTGGGTTACTTATAATAGCTGCAAATGAAAGGGATGATGTCAACGTATCTTTCGCCACCTCCTCTAAAACCACTGTCTGCAAAGTGAAGTATTTAGATTTGAATGAAACAGAGAGTCTTTTGTCAAGAGGCTTGCCAATGGGCAAAAAGCTAGACAGCGGCTCAACATCGAGAGAAAATAACCGAAGGTACAACGATGAAAATGTTATAAAATGTCATGAAGGGAGTTTAAATGAGAAACGTTATTAAATGTTTACTATAGCATTCATTATTAAGTTTCACATTTAACGCTGGTTGTATCAACTTGAATTTGAACTCGAAGTTGAGGGCCGACAGCGTCGGCGCCTTTGTAACGGCTTGCCATTCCCTCTGCAATACTCGCAATATTCACACAGAAGAGTTCAGCGCCTGTGTACCAGACTTGTCCACTAAACTACTCAGGATCCACAAACCCTTAAATCCACTAATCAATTTTTGAAATCGTGATTCCGATATTCCGTAACTTTTGATTTTTCTGCACACTGCTGATTAAGAATCCGTTTTATTTTTGTTCTGAGGTTTTAGGTATGGTGGTTTGTTTTTGAATGGACATTTGAATCTTTTTTATTTTTTTAATTTTTGCTTTCCTTTTTTATCTTGTCATCCGCTTTCGTTTGCAACGGCTAATCAATTGTTTACAGTCTTAACTACGGATAGAAAATATTTGTAACTGACGGAGAGGTATACTCCATATCCCTGTTCAGTTTTATCATTAAATAAAGACCAAATTTGATAGTGACACAATTTATCTCAAAAGTTTCATGGTATAAACTTATCACTTCTTTCATTTTTATTTGAGATGCATAGTTGAAAATTTTTATATTCAAAGCGAATGAAGCCATGTTTATCTATCACCTCGGAAGTATTAAAGTCGTTGAAGTTGTTATTTTTTCCAGCCCCGTCATGTAATATCGACAATTATTTAAGCACGTGAATCCGCCTGAAGGAAAATTAATTAATTATAATTTCTACGATTCTTCAAATCATTGTTGCCAGACATCATTTAATATATATATTCGAATAAAACCTAATTTCAAACGTTTCAGCAACAGGTCATCATCAGTGACAAGAATTCTGAAAAGTACAAAGCAAAAAGTGGAAAAAAAAATTTTAGCATTACACATCTAAAAACATGCTATAAAATTACGTCAATTGCGATTATCTATTTCCTATGTCTAAGATTAAAAGCTTAAGTTTAAAAATGTACAAGGACTCTAAAACGCGTATATCTGTATAAAACGGTAATTTTGCTAAGATTGAAAATTGATTGATCGAAGTTGCATTCTCGAACTCGTCAGAATGCTCTCGAACGCGGAAAATGGAGGCTTTGATAAAATTGACCCTGTTCTAAAGCTCCTTCCAGAATGCTCGCAAACTCGAGTGCGTAGATTACGGGATGTACATCCAATGTACTCTGATGCACAACGTGCACAACTAAACTTATAAACAAAAGTAGCTTGAATTCCAGCAGGAAGCTTATCTATATAATTAAAAAACGACAATATTCTAATTGCGATATTTTTACGACGACATTTTTTTAATTATAGAGATAAGCTTCCTGCCGGAAATTAATAAACGACGATATTCTAATTACGATATTTTTACGATGAAATTTTTTTATTATAAAGATAAGCTTCCTGCCGGAACGCAAGCTACTTTTGTTTACAAGTTTCGTTGTGCACGTTGTGCATCAGAGTACATTGGATATACATCCCGTACTCTTCGCACTCGAGTTTGCGAGCATTCTGGTAAGAGCTTTAGAACAGGGCCAATTTTATCAAAGCCCTCATTTTTCGCCGTTCGAGAGCATTCTGACGAGTGCGATAATGCAATTTCCATCAATCAATTCTCAATCTTAGCAAAACCACCTTTTTATACAGAAATGCGCATTTTAGAATCCTTGTACATTTTTAAACCCAAGCCGGGTTTAAATAACTCTCTTTGTTCATTTCCTTTAGCCATAGTAAATAGATAATCGTAATTAAAGTAATTTTATAGCTTGTTTTTAGATTTGTCATTCTTAAATCGTCTTTTTTACTTTGTCGAAAATTGTTCGACATTATCTAAGAATTGAATTAAACAATTAAATTGAACAATCAAATTTGAAATAAATAAATTTCAAATGACCAAATAAATCAAATAAATCGCATTGCATTTTAAAAATGAAAATCCTAGAATCAAAGTTGAAAAGTATTACCTTGAATTTCTCTAATTTCAAATTTAATTTGAACCCTTTATTCCCTAAATGAGGTGACCTCTGGTTGAGCTGCTGCTCTACCTGCAGGTTCTTTCCGTTCCCCGTAGAGCTTGTTCCGCACGAGCTGGCACTCCTGGCACGTGGTTGAGCTCCAACCAACTTCGGCGACGTTGGGTGACGTAACTTTCACCATGGTCGGGTCTAACCAGTGTGTTACCTCTCTTCATCAATCGTTCAGTTGACTGCTGTCTACGTCAGTTTTCGATTTACGTGGCTCAGTTTACTTTGGCAACCTCTAACTTCCAGTGTCAACGTTCTGAGACTACGGTTCAGTTCTCTCGCTTCGGGTCCGCTCCCTCAGCTTCTTGTAGCTGGGTTAGTTGGGAAATTCACTGAACTATTGCCATGGTTTTGTCGTTCATTTTTGTCCCTTTTCTTCTTGTAATCTAATGGTGCCTTTACTCGTGCAGTATTAACGTCGCGACTGTTCTGTTCCGATTCTATCTCTCTTCGTGATCTCGTCATAGCCGTGTGTGTAGCGGACCTGACTCCGTGCGGGGAGACCCGGGTTAGAGTCTCGGCGCTGTTGGCGATTTTCTCTGTTGGGTATAGGAGAAAAATTCTAAGTACAATACCCCACTCTACCCAGGTGTCTGAAATGGGTACCGGTCTTCGACCGGGGGAAAGCGTCATGGCGTCCTGGTGTTAGTTATAAGGCATTTGAAAAACCAATGTAAAAGGTGATATGTATCATGCTTCAATTGGAAATAAAGCATCCGTAGATGCCGATGTTTGTTTGTTTTGTTTGTTTCGTGATGAGGCCTCTACCTGGGAAAGCCGCCAGTTTTCCGTCGGTAGGTTTATCTTTCAAATTTCCTTAATTCTTTTAGCAACTTTAGATTCTTATCACGGTTGTATCAAATTTTCAACGTCGTTTTTTGTTCTGCAGCACTGGTAGCAGAAGGGTGTGGTCCAGTATTGTGACCCCTTCTACTGCGTTGGGTTCTTGCTACAACGTTAGTTATAGTGCCGGCCACTTCGAAGCGTGCGCTGCATTCGTTGATCTTGCTGGCAGCAGGAGCTGGGCGTGATGTCGTCCCCCCCTGGAATAGCTCGGGAACGGAAGATCTCTCGTCAACCTCCACATTAATTTTTCGTTAAACACTGTCGCTCTACACAGTTTTCTGGGTTCCTTGCAGACTTCGGTCTGTTTTAAATGTAACTTTCTCTTTAGTTCAAGGAACCCAGCACTTTTTGTTTGTGGGGAGACAGTAACACTTGTTGGAGGAAACTTTAAAACTTAAACTTGTAACTAAACTTAAAAATCCCGGCTATGTTGCCACTCTAAATAAAAACTCTGCAACTTAATTAAACTCGGGCTGTGTTACCGTTCATAATGAATTCTTAACTATAAACTTTACTCGTGCTGTGGCCGATCTAAGTAAACTCTCGAACTTCCAAACGTAACTTGTATTGCGTAGAAATTCTCACTACTAAATTTTTGTAGAACTAGCTTTGTTGGGCTTGCGCCTATTCATATTCGGCAACCGTAGGTTACATCTGACCGGGTGCGTCCATTTGAGCGGTTACTTCTAATGTACACTCAACGAGTGTATTAAAATGTGCGTTAATTGAATATTTGAAGTATTATTTCTAGTTATTTTCCTTCCTGAAAAGGTTAGGGATTAAGTTCAGGCCTTGAAAAATCTCGATAACTTTTTACTTTGTACTTTCCAAAATTCTTATCACTGATGATGGCTTGTGGCCGAAACGTTTGAATTGGGTTGTGTTCAAATATATACCCTAAATGATGAAATGAATATAGCTCATCTTACTCTTTCAATTTTATTCCCATTGCTACAGCTCCCTGATGGCATTTATGGTAACTTATCTTTTCCGTAGCTAATGGGAAAAGTGCGTATCAGTAGGCGAGCGTGAGGTAATGTAGCTGCTCCGTTTCCGCATAGTCCTCTAGAATACGGCATAGTCCTCTAGAATCATGGAGCTAGAATACACTGGAGGGAGCATAGCCGGTTTCGATCGGATTCAAATTGGCTGCAAAAGT
>JACJUY010005260.1:19755-58978 GCA_014220935.1 Platorchestia sp. MABIK | reverse complement strand
CTTCATTATTGTACTGAAACACTGTTTACTTATTAAATAATACTTCATTATTGTACTGAAACACTGTTTACTTATTCTCTTTCAACTCTGACATGAGTAAAATAATTGAGGAAGCACAATACAATCAAACTTGCTTGTCATTGCTTAGTCCACTTTTGTCAAACGTTCAAACATCCCTTTTCAAGTTAAGATGTACGTATAGTATACAAAGCCTATCAGTTCACTCACACGCACACACACACACACACGCACACACCCACACACACACACACACACACACACACTCATACACACACACACTCACACTGTCGAGGCTCAGATCAGAAGCCGGTTCATTATATCGCTAATTAACTCGTGCTTAAAACAAAGCCTAAGCGGAATATGCACAAGGTAACCGAGCTCTCGGCTTCTTAATCGGCCTAAACTTTCCAGCCAATCTTCCAAAGTGAAGTTAGTGACCAAAGTTAATGTGAGCATCTGCTTCTGATTATTTCCTGGGAAAAGAAGAGAAGAAATTTCACAGTAAATTAAAGTTTAACTAATACGCGAAGGACGCGTGCGCCAAACATGGTCTGTAAATTTCAATAAATGTAATTATCAGTGCCAACGATTAGCAAAATTTTAAAGTTATTGCCTTGATTCTGAACTTCCGTCATTTGCATTTATTCATACAAGTGGAGTCATATCCTGGCCTTCGTTATGCAGAAAGAGTGTAAATGCCTTGGACAGACACAAAAATCTCAAAAATACATCCTTGGTTCAAGAGAAACAGTCCAATGGTACGAAAATTTCAATCATTAATTTTTGTGCTTGTGGAACGAATAGTAAACCCTTAATCATGAAACTGCAGTTGTCCATTGCCTAATAATTATTATCAGATTGCACTACAATTAATGTATCTTGATACAACCCAATTGTTATCCATTATGCATGAACATTATCTATCCATTCATTGAACCAACGATTCGTTAAGAACGAGCTAATGAAAGCATCACAACGCAATACCATGCAGTGTCTTTCACCGACCGCTGCAAAAACGGGGCATTAGTCTGCCGACTGTTTCCTGGACATAATTTTCGTTCCTTTGGATGATTTGTGTAGAACATGGGTCCTTAAATGGCTCGAAACTTTTTCGCTAAAAAATTAGTCTAAATTGAAAATAGCTACATGCTAGGTGTTCTGCAGAACTCTAGAATATTTTTTCAGCCATCCACAGGTGTGAAGGTTAATCATGTGCTTTGGGTTCTACGAATCAATTTTCTCTCTTTAGAGACGTTCTACGTTTTACCTTGGGTGGAGAACTCACAAGCATTGCTCTAAAACGAATATTTATGAAGCATTAACCCAAGCGACGGATAAACTGAACGGCCAAAATGACATCAATGTGCGCTTTAAGGTATACATCACACACTCAACTCCCGCTGAGCTCACGCATACACAAAATAAAACATTTGTTGTGAGTGCCTGAACTTAGCAATGCAAAATTGTCGAGCAGAATGGTACAACCAGTGCTATAGATTTCAGAAACTCTTAAAAAAATAACTTAACTGTGTAGTACAAATAACCAGGTGTATTTCTGGCACGCTAGATTTCAATGAAGTTCAATTAATTATCTTTCATTTCGTATGAGCTCAATCAGTGCGCTTACCGGTAAAACGCCTTCAACGAGGACCGTTTGACGCATAGCATTTTTTTTAGATGTTCAGTGCTGAGTATTTGTACCGAATGAAGTTAATTTAGAGCCGAGTATTTGATTGGCATCCAGGGCATTTAGTGGCGTGCACTGAATACACTCCTATTAATGCAGAACATTTAGTGCAATGCATTTTGTGAAAGCTTTGCAGTGCATTTAGTGCAATGCACTTTGTGAAAGTGATGCATTGCATTTGGAGCTTAAAATGTCGTGGAATATACTTCAGTACTATGCATTCACTGCAGTGCTTACAGTAGCTATTACATCAACGCTATGTTGACAATCTGAAAATGCGTCTTAATAACGAGAAATAGAAGTCGATGTTACTGATTTAATTCCACAAATAAACTGTTGTTTTTAGTTAACGGCAAAAACGAGAAAAATTCGAGTAAAATTTTTCCAATGAGCTGATGCAAATCATTTTCAAATACAGCGGGCCAGTCGTCTGTATTGGACGTTAAAAATTCACACCTCGAAAATGTAAAATTAGATCTCACTCTTTCGCAGTAATATTCAGTCTACAAAGGCACCTTCGACGGCTATGGATTAGCAATATTCTTTTAGACTCGTGAAAAAACATAAAATTTTTTAGCGGCTCCGTAAACAACTTGAAGCGACCACTTATAGTTCCCCCACCTGATAAACCATTTGAAGCAACTTTAAAATATAGTTGTTGTTTTCAAAGGTAAAGATCAATTGCAGACTCCTATGTTCAGACATGCATGCATCTTCGTGTTATTCAGAAAATGAAGTTTAATTTAACATTGTGCCAGGAAATTTGAAGGTAAATCCCAAGAAGTCGCTAAACTAATTCGGTTACACAATATTTAAAACTAAGTAAATGGCCTTATGTGATAACGTCCCTGATGTCTCACTTGCAAAAAAAAGTTATTTATTTAAAATTATCTAGCTGTCAATGATCGTGAAAAACATATTTGAGACTGACGGCCATAAGCGTATTTCAAATTTTGAATGATAAAATGTTAGCAATAGCTCTGCTTTGCAAACTTCAGGTTTGAAAGCTCACTTGTATGCAGGAGCAAGGTAAAGCCTGCTTTGCTGCTTCAAAAGAATCTCTTTGAGATTCTATTCTAAGCTATATGAGATTTGCACATAGCAAATTTTTGCCAAGAAAATTCCTCTAGCGAATGTATCGTACGACACGGAATTGAGTTCGATAGAGCATTATGCCACTTTTAACACTGTGTCTGAAAGCACTCACAGTAGTGAGTACAGTTATTTTAACTTATGTTTCTATATACACTCATTTTATCCAATGCAGATAGCTACCAAAGGTTGAAGTACGATGAAGTTGGTTGTAAAATATTTCAAAAATCCCCTCCAAAAAAAAATGATGTACTGTACACCACTTTCTGAAATTTCCAAAGAGCATCAAGAGATTACGTGCATAAATTGACAACAGCGACACCGTACAACACGAACTAATGCAAACAAATAATAAGAGAAGCATTGTTGAATGATTTTTAGGACTCAATAATTTTTTGCAAAGGCTCTTGCGTCAATTACTGCTTGGGTGAAGCAATTCGTGGCATTCGCTCCTTCCAAACAAAGTTCAGCTGTGAAATTTCTGCCCGCACATCGGGTCAGAACAAATATTGGGCGTTTTCCAACCTCTGCCTATGTACATTTGCTACCTCATCCGAGCAGGGAGACTTAGCAGGCCAGTCCAAAACTTCAGCGAGACAACGTTACAATCACTGTTGCACCTGGCGAGATGAATGTTTTTGTTCTGTCATGTTGAAAAATAAAATTCAAGCGTCTTCTTGCATAGCCGTAAATTGACGTATCAGGTATGTTTCCTTACCGGTGTCAGTCTAATGTAGAAAGTCTCTTAACATAAAGTCTCTTTAACATTTTAAAAATTTATCACAAAGGCAATTGATATGTTATTTTCCTCTGATTTTTTCTATTTTATTCAGCGTTTGCAAAATATTTTTAAATTTATATAACAGACTTCTACATGGGCACCATTAGTTGCACGAAGCACATCAGGACTGCTCGATTTCTTGCCATGTTCGGTGTTGTAGCCTCATCTTATTGGTCCATTTTTCTTAACGAGGCATCAATTAATGTAAATGTTTACCTTGACCTTATAACTGCATATGTGGCCCCACAACTGAATGACCTTTAAACAACCATCATTTTTCAGCCCCACCACATAGGGGACTTCATGTTCTTGGGCTCCTCAATTGAACATTTCCAGACCGTTGTATTGAAAAGGATGGGGCAATTCCTTGGCCACCACGTTCACCAGATATCACTCCCCTGGACTTCTTTCTGTGGGGCTGTGTTAAAGATATTGTGTATCGAATAAAAAATGCCGGGCATTACTGACCTAAAGCAAAAAATCACTGATGCCATTACAACAATTATTGATGAGGCTATGCTACAGCGAACATGGCAAGGAATCGAGTACCGTCTTGATGTGTTTCGTGCATCCAATGGTACCCATGTAGAAATCTATTAAAAATGGCAAAAAATTTTAATAAACGGTGAATTAAATAGCAACAAATCCGAATAAAACATCCTATCAATTTAATTTGCAATAAAATTTTAAAATGGTAACGAGGCTTTTGGACACCATGTCTATTGAATACGACGTAAAGAATCCGTCCCAGTAGAGCTGAAAACTTCGCTATAAGACATGCTGCATTCTGGCATTTGAGTTCTGACCAATAGTACCCGCTAAACAGATGATAAATTTTACTCCGATTAAATCAAACATAATTTGATTTTGTTGCATCAAACCACCCCACTTCATTTGGCTGCCGTCCATTGAACATGTTCGGTCTCTAACTCTATGCGAATCTGTTGTGATATCAATGGCTTATTCACGGGCATTCTTCAAAACACTTTTGACTTGAGTAGATGTTGTCCAACTGAGATTACGAATGAAATTTTCAATGAGGGTTCTCAATTTGCCTTTTTTAGTTCAGTGAGGCGAACTTAGATTTGCTCGAAACGTCTTATACTTTAATTGATTCAACGATTCGCGCTGTGCCGGCCTTGTTCACAACGGCATGCAAATTCTCTTCGCATCTTGCAACGTCTTGCTTCGAAATAATCAATTTTGTTCGGTTCCATTATAATACTTTATTCAATGTATCTGACTTTGATGGCTTCATTCCTCCGTTGAAAAACATTCACCGGGGGTTGCGTTTCCTTTGGAATAGTTGTTTCCTCAAAATATTTGAAAAACTTAATGAAAAACAAAAAAATGCGAAAATGACCATAAAGACAGCAATTAAATTAAATTAAATGCAATTTAATTAGCAATAAAAATGACTTGTTCAATTAATTATTTTAATTAGCAATTGGCAATTGAACAGCATGAATCTCAAAAATAAGCGAATGATTTCAAAAGTATTTTCTGAAATCAAGTCTAGCACAGACTACAGATTTTTCCTTGTGTATCCCATATTTCAGAATCTGGCATCAACTTAAAAATTTTGAAAAGCGTAACGTTCAAATACCCAAAATTTGATTGTTATTACGGTAAACTCGCTGCATATAACACCATCTCACACGAAAATCGCCGCCAGCAACAACACAGATCAGCTCAACAAGGCCCGCTCAGCGCAGTTCAGTGCAGTAGCGTTTGCGTCACTAAAGGTCTTCACAAAGCGGCCAAGGCTGCCCTAAGACTGCGTAAAGACTGCGCTGCTACAAGCAAAGTACCTGCGCTGAATGCTGCTGCGAGGTCAAATGCCTTTTTCTATAGTCTCTGCGAACGGCCAGCGTTGCAACTCATGTAAATGCTGCTCTGATTGACCACGGCCTGCACCGATCACGGTGGGGAGTTTTGTTAGAAATAAATGCCTTCGTGAACAAATCAACAGATGAAAATGGTTCCGTAGGTGTAGCAGGTGCTCATTATTCGTCGTTTGAAGGCCATCAACCCGCGGGCATCAAAGTGAACTTAGTTATGACAGATTTCAACAGATACTCTTCCTCATGTTGTTGCATCTATGCAGAGCTACTGAGATTGTTTATTTGACGAAAGCGAGGTCTCGGAACTGAATTCATCATCATCGAGATTGGCTGATCTTTTGATGACCCGTGAGTTAATTAAGCAGGCCGTTAGCGAGGACATCCACGCTTTAATTACCGCTGGAGAGCAGCGAGCGCGTGAGGCCGCTGTGCAGACTCGGGTGGTGGGGCGAGCCGGGCGGTCTGTGGCCAACTTCAGCGTACCTCAGGGGGGAGTTGGTGGGCGCGTGTGTTTTGGGAGGGAGAACCGTTGTTGTCACGTTGTCCTTCTGAAATTGTCAGTGATGAATAATCAGTGATCAACTTTATCGTACCTCAATGGTAAACGGTTGGTCACGTGTGTTTTGGGAGGGAGGACCGTTGATTTCATGGTCTCTCTCTAAAATGGGATTGATGAACGAACAACGGCAACTATGGCGCATCTCTGTAGTAAATTGTTGGTCACAAGTGTTTTGAGAGAGAGAGAGAGAAAGAGAGAGTGAGAAAGAGAATCGTTATATTCATGGTGTCCTAAAATTGTCATTGATGAACGAACAACAACTTTGATGTATCTAAGTGTTAATTATTTGACTAGAAGAGTACTGGAAGAGAGCACCGTTGTTTTCATTGTCATTGATGAACACGCAGCGAAAACCTCCTTCCATCTCTTCGGTAAATTACTACCCAGCTTTTTCTTGAGGCAGGAACATGGTTTTCATAGACATATTTTGCAGTTTTCGATGGTGCAAAAATCTTCGGATGTGTCTTTCCATTAAATTGTCTGTCAATTGGGAATTAAGTGAACTATCTTCTCAGGGGCCCTTTCTAAAATTCCGTACGATGAACAATGACCGCTCTGGTGCGTCTCACTAGTAAGTCTGTAACGGTGTTCAACATAGAGCCAAATTATGGTATCGACCTGAAGTGTTCGACCCGATTTTGATACAAAAACCGAAATTTTAAATAAACATTCTAACTGAAGGTATATGTAGTGCTTCTGTAGTGATATTAGATTTACCTACTCAGTATTTGTTCCCAGAATGCTTCTGCAGTGATTTTAGAAGAGAACAGATATCGACCTTCATTCATTTGAGAGATCTTCACGAGTGCTCTGATTCCAAATATATTCCATGAATTCAATTGCGTTAGCAACGCTCATAATTATCTCTCATAATTCAATTCCGCCTTCACGCTCTGTGAAGTTTGAAATTCAATTGACGTGCCGCCATCGTAAAAAACAATTATGTGAACGTTTTTTCCTGTAAATGATTTTTGAAATTAAATCATCAGAGTACTTCATTAATTTTGAATTCATCTGCGAACGCGGGCTGGATTGACGCACATTTTCGTTGAAGAAAATTTAAGCACTTATCGCCACTCGTTTCAGCAAATTAAGTTGGCCAAAAATAGGTCTATGAATTGAATGAATTCGAACTTCTGAGAAAGAAGTCGCTCAAAACATTTGACTGGCAAAAACACGCTCATTTTTTCCGGCGCGAAACTTTCCTCGAAAACCGAACAGACTCTTTGGCTAATCTAATATGTTACTTTTAGGAAAGCTAACCTCAAAATGAAAGTTAGCGAAGTTTTCGTCGAGGAATTAGATCCTACAATGGAAGTCACGTGTGAAATGTGAAACCGTTTCGTATCGTACTTTCATTTGCAACTTATATTAATCTCATGACTAGAATGCTTTCGTGATCTGTAGGAATTATTCGAAGCACATCTGTAAGCCCAGAGTGTCACTCTGATTCGGAAATCGTTGTTACATATACGGCACAGTTACGCTACAACACAATGTAGTTTCGTTATATTACGCTTATTCTCCAATTATCTTTTAACAGTAATCTTTTTGAATTTTAAAAATTCTTTTTTCTCCTTATTTGTCCAATAAATATATCATATAACACTAATTTGCCCGCTCATACCAATGTCTACGGCTAAGTATCTGATCCAGATTAAGAGGAATGAAAGTCTTGCAAGGGTTTTTGCACATGAATAAGTTTTGCATTTTGAATAATTTTTACCCATGAATAATTTTCACCCGTGAATCATTTTTATACATTAAAAATTTTTGCATATGAGTAATTTAAATAGCAACGACATGAAGTTATGCAGCCCAAAATACCGGAGCAGAGACCTCATTTGTCTCTGTCATGCGATAGACAGCAAAATCATTAGTTTTGTACAACCTGCTCGGACAAATTGTTCGCAACGCATTTGTATAATAAGGAGCTGTCCGTGTTGGTCGTGTACTGGGGCTTGACGCTAAAAAAAATGTAGGCCATTTTCACTAATTCGGTCTGATGGGACAATCTAGAACACAACTGCGCCACACCGAATCTTTGAATCCCATTGTCAGAACCGTCATAGATAATTTAGAAGACTAACTAGCTGTTATTTACTGGAATGTCATTTGATTCCTTTTTTACTTACATATATATTAATATTTTAAATCTTTCTTTCTTTACTTCAAAATTTGCTTTTCAATTTATGGGATTGTTTCTTCACATATTCATTCACTTATTTTATCCTTCATTTATTAATAAAGTATGTATTCATTTACATACTGTATTTATTTATTCTTTTGTTCTTTCATTTTCTTTGTAATTTTGATTATTTGATCTTGTGTTTATTCATTTGTTTCTTTGTTTATTCATTCATTAGTTCATTAATTTCCTTATTTATTTACGTGTGCGAAGTGCGCTAAAATTTACAAAATGAACTTTACACCATCCGTCAATAGAAGTCAAAAACTGCATTACCACTAAAAGTCGAACTATAAACTAAAAAAAAGTTGAAGCCAAACATGTCATTTGTGCCCATCGCAAGAATGCATCATAAAGTTCATAAAGCTTGCAAATATTTTAAGCTCATAAAATTCAGCATGTAGGGGCGACTCCCAAAGTATTAAGAGTACAAACTCCTCGGAGAATTATTCTTTCCCCGACAAAGAACCGTGAATTACAACTTGATCTTAGCGCCGTGGCCGAACGAAAATAAAATCTAAAGTAAAAGATTCAACTTCACGAACAGATTTAACGCAAAAACCTGAAGTATAAGATTTGACTTAACCAACAGATTAATCGCAAAAACCTAAAGTAAAAGATTTGACTTGACCGACAGATTTCTAAAGTACATTTGTAGCGTGCCAAGACTCACAATCGTGTACGGAAGGATTTGTTTCCGCAAGAACAGGAAGTCGCAGAGCAAAGTCTCGTCCAACTTCAGAGCTCAGTTGCCACTTCATGCAGTGACTGGCCGGGTGTCTCCTAGGTCCAGACCCACAGCAGCGGAGGGCAAAGACCTCGATGTTGTGGGAGAGATGTCGATGCAAAGATGTTGGTGTCGTGGGCTAAGAAATAGATGTTGAGGGCAAAGACGTCAATGTTGAGGCAAAGACCTCGATGTTGTGGGCAGTGACGTCGATGTCGTGGGTAGAGACGTCGATGTTCTAGGCAAAGACGTAGATGTTGTTTGAAAAGACGTAGATGTTGTTTGAAAAGACGTCGATGTTGTGGGCAGAGACGTCGATGTCGTGGGCAAAGACGTCGATGTCGTGGGCAGAGATATCGATGTTGTGGCAGAGACGTCGATGTTGTGAACAGAAACGTCGAGGTTGTGGGCAAAGACCTCGATGTTGTGGGTAGAGACGCGATGTTGTGGGCAGAGACGTCGATTTTCATAGCCTCAGCTGCTTTATTTAAGGTATCTGGGGTCGAAGGATAATGTTTTCAAGAATATTTGAAGGGTACATTTTTTAGCGATGTTTCGTGTTTTAATCAACGTACTTCTACGCAACCACTTGCTTCCATTCAGTTAATCTAAATCACTCGTCTCTTAAAATTTTAGTTCATGTCTGAAAGTACAAAAATCATCAATTCATAAGAAACACAGTGTGCTCACCTCCGTAACAAAGTCGTCTAGACCTTATTTCACCACGCACTTGAGGTTTGGAGCACGGATGAAGGTGAGATCGTCAATATTTTCCCTAGTTTATTATTCTTATCATCCTTACCTTTGCTTCTGAAAGCCACCCAGTGTTAGCTGAGCCAACGGAAGTTACTCTTTGGAAGTCGTACAACGTGCAGAAGTCGGGGCTGCCAACAAGGCCCACTGTTTAGTCTGAGGACGAATATTTTTGTTCTTCTCGTGCTGTCTTCACTTTCCTAATCTACTTGCATTTCTTTCTCCGTGACAGTTTTCTCGTGCTGAAGCTATTAATTATTGATGCGTAACCTTGCAATTATTAACTTACCTTAGCTGTCCTCCTCGAGATGCGTGTCTCACCATTCAGTCTTCAAATAGGCTGTCCGAAATTTAGCTGGTATTAATTACTTTTAGTTAAAATTAAGGCCAACGGGATTTTCCCTTCCGTGTTCTGTTGCTCCACTTGAGTATTTCATCTCACTTACCACTTGAAGAGGAGAAACCTCAATGAGGATAAATCCCGTGGGTGAGTTTATAATTTCACAATGAATTACAGATTATTTTCTGAGTTATTTTGACTTCATTATTTACACTCGCTTTCTGTGTCCCTATCTTTACGTTTAAACTTATTTTACAGCATAACTTCATCGCCGAGGCCCCCTCGCTTTGCTCCGGCAACTTCTTGCTTCTTTTTGTGTCGAAGCTCAAAGCATTTCGCATAGAATGCGGAGCCCTGATAGGGTAAGAGTGCTAATCTCGGATCTTTTCTTTGACCTGTTATTTATCTCCCATTGTCCCCTCCGTTATTTCCTCGTTAATTTGACAAACTAATTACTGCGATTTTTCTTTTTCCTTTTGCAGCGTGCCATTTTTGAACTCCTCCTTTTGCTCAAGAATGAGTCAAGACGTCTGGGAAACTTCTTGTAATTCTTGCTGGTTGGCGACGTGGGCACGAGAGCGATTCTCTTCAATTTTTTTCAACCTCAAATAAGTTTCCCCGACGCATTAAAACTACCAGCTTCTCGAGCTACGAGTCAAGACTATCGTCAAGACTTTCATTGACGAGTAAAATTGAAACTAACTCGCACTGGAGACATGTAGCGCACCTGTTTACGATTCTCCTTTTGACTTTGTTCCATTTACATTTGTCTGTCCAGTTCACTTAAATAAATAACTTATACGTGTGTTTTTCACAAATTGCCATCAGAAACTACAAGAAATCATCAGTTACTTCCTGAAAGTGCTACTAAAATTTCATCGAATTAAAAAAATTATAATCATTTTTCATAAATCAACACACCAGAAGGCAGTCCGGCACTGCACTTTTTGTAAACACCTTTGCGTAAACTTTTCTTCTCATTCTCAATCTGTAGAGGGAAAGTCCAGAAATGAAAAAGCTATCGTCTTGAATATTTCCAAGGATAAATCGTTCCAATTTTTGTTCTTTTTACACACATCAACCGTTTTTCCTGAGTTCCAAGCTTGAAGTGCACTACAGCTTTTCTGATGTTTCATTTAAATGTAAGCATTGCATTGTCACTTCTTGCATAGTGGCATCGATTCGATTTTTTCAGGACTTTTCACAAAGTAATTAATCAATCTTTTGCATTACACGGATTTGATGTTAGCTTACTTCAATGCATCGAATTTCGTTGGAGCTTTAATTCATGTTCTCAATTGATGATAGTTTTCTTACTGTAATTTGCGTACGCTCACGTTTTTGAAGTCTTTTTGATGGAACCGTTGTACCGGAGAAATTGTAAGTTTTTCATCTTTTTTCAAACATTATAAAACAGTGAAATAAAGAACCAATTTCTATCTGCACAGCCAATTCAAGATTTCTTCGAGGGGTCAAGTCTGCTTTGAAAAAACGAATGATATATACAAGCGTACAATTGTATAGGCGTTTAAGATCATCATATGAATCAATGCAAATGAGCTTCTCTATTAAATGTACACAGCCAGGAATTTTTGTATCATAGGAATAAGAAGATAACTTTGTTGAAAAAACTTTAAAATCATCTTCTCCAAACGTTAAACGTTGTTTAAAACGTTTTATTGCTAGATGTTCCACGGATGAAATATATCAAAAATCTTCAGCATTAGAGCTTCTAGCAAGTCTAGGTGTAAATTATTATTAGCTCGAAGCTTTTGAGGAAAATTTCCAAAGTGCACTCCTGTGTTAGTAAAGCACGTAAATTGCTTCCCTTAATAACTCAAGAAAGCCATGTATTGCGGCAAACTTCCTGCTAGAACAAACTTCCTGCTCAGTAAAACTAAGAACAACAACAAATACTGTTTGCTGGAGTGGGTGCGCAATCACGTACAGGACCAAACAAATAAAGCGGTTGCCATAACTACACTCGTCACACTTTAGCTCAGCATCGATTGTTACCGCACTTCAGTGTTGCTCATGGTCACAAGTAACAGTCTTGACGATTCGAAGTTTTGTGTTCCGACGCACATCTCGCGTTCGCGCCAGCCATCGGAAACAAAGAAATCTCGTCGACCGCCAAAGTTTTTATCAGATGTAATGAGAAATTTGATGACGGAATCAGTTGCCACAGGATTGCAAGTTAGCGTGCAGCAAGGAATTCCATGCACTCTGATGACACAGCAATTGTCGTGCTGGAAGGAAGTGCAATAAAAGCTTTCATACTTCGTGCGTGTGGAGATAACAATGGGAAAGAAATTGAGGGATATCATGAGGATTGCTCCTTGTAATCGCGAAATCATTTTTCAGACACTCCCTCAGTTACACTGACAACTGTGACTTTATTTTACTTTTTTTGTAAAGCAAAAAAGCAATTTGAGAAAAAATCTGTTCTATGGGAAAGAAATTTTAAAAACAATCATAAACAGAATACAAAAGTGTCCTACTAATTAGAAAAGAGAGAAGGACAAATAAACTGTATAAGTACATTTAAATCATTCCCTCAGTCCAATTTTCTGATCTTCCCAACAATTGAAATTACTGCAAGCAGAGGACTTCTTAATATTCATATATTCCTTATAATTTGAGCATAAGCCCTATATTCTCCTCTTAATAATAAAGCACGATCATCAAATGCAGAAATAAGGTAAGCAAATTGTGGTCGATTGTGGTCCGTATTCGTGAAACCGAGGCTGAGGAAGAAAAACTACTCATGTTATCCACACGAGTATCAGTTGTACGACTGCAAGATTTGTAGAGTGCGCTCAATTGTCCAAAACTGCCAACGCTGTTATTTAATGGCACCAATTGCGATCATTAGACCAAGGACATGAGAGTCTACGTGCTTTGTTATAACCTCGTATCCTTCAGTAACAGGACGCTAGCATAACAATGCTTAGTAATTGCATTATTTGACATAAGATACAATATACTAGAAGTGAACTACCTTTAGATCACCGCACATGCAATAAAATTTGAAGAACACTTTTGAATTACTCAGAAATTTTAAATAGCAACTCCATTTTTTGTAAGAATCTCATGGCATTATTTGGTACTGTTTTAGGATATTAAACCTGAACAATTTAAGCGCAGAAACGATCTCAATATCATCCGTATAAATGATTGCATTTCTAATGTTGTCCGTAAATTTCTCATACTGTTGTGAAGGACTCAAGTAGAATTCTCTTATTTTTGAATTGAATCGTAAAACACAACCAGTTTCTGTCGTTCCAGTGGTCGAATGTAGACCTCTGGACGAAGAGGCGAGATGAGGTCACCAGATCAATCAAATCTAAATTGTCTGTCAGCCAATTTAGATGGGTCGCTCACCCGTACGAAGGATTTGTCAAGGGTTTATGATCTTCCAATATTACCCAGGAAATTGGCTGACATGCTTATCAATAAGAAAATGTTCTTTAGTCTGTAACAGGGAAGTTCGAGAGCTCCTGGACAGAAAGAATATGTTGTACATATGAATGGTGGCAACATGTTTCATTTAATTGACGTGTAAATGATCCATCAATAATGCTGTCAATGCTGCATCTGGTTACAATGCATGCATTTCATGTTAAATGTGTAATTGGACGTATTTGTAGCAGATGACACTCTTCTGTTGTATATTGAAGTTAAAAGATTAACAATAATAGTTTCCCTTGTGATGAATGTTCTGCAAACTCAATTTTTTAGATTCTAGAATATCAGCAATGAAGCAGCTCAAAATTTAAAAACACTTTCCTAACAATGTGTCGCAAGTGCTGAGTTGGTATTTCGATGGCTTTGCGTGCTAAGTTTCTTCATGATCGCGTCTAGAAATTTGCTAGCTACGGAGAGGTAAGCTTGTCCTTAACACAATCAGTTAGCACAAAGGAGGAAGGACAGGCTGTGCTCCAACTTTTGGTGTCACAAGCCATTATACAAAATGAATAGGGAGTTACCCTGTGAAAGATTTTAATGAATAGAAATGTTTCAAAGTGACGAGACGATCGTAGTATGAAAGGCGTAAAATGGGCTCCTCCATATTTCTCAACTTAATGTAACCTGGTCTGGCCCACCCAACCTTTGTGTATTGTTTTGATAGCTACAGAATTTCACCTCGGGAGTATTATTGATGCAGATGTCAGTAAGTTCGTTGTACAAAACAAGTAAATTTTCCTTGTTTACCATTCGTGAATCGTGTCATGTTTCCAAATTGGAATTACATATTTTTCTTCTGTGCACTTTTCAAGGAGGATCAAAACACTACAATGGCGGAAAAACGGGTCCATGAAGCTGCAAAACCTCGTCAACAGAAACCTGTAGAAATGGATTGATATTTTAGCGTCGAGCAATATTAAGAGTCAGCCTTGCGTTGATTTGACGCCGCCTCATGCGTCGTGCTGCCACATTTATTTCATGAATTTCATCACGCGTTCTCGTGATCGCTGGTGTTGGGCTGAACAGCACTCTGTTCTTGAATTTACCGCGTTCAAATTTACAGCTCAGTTCTACAAAACCGAGAATGATTTCATCGAAACGAAATTTGATTTCATCGCAGTAAAATGGAAAAATTATAAAGAAATAAGAAAGAAACCAGAACATATCTGTTCATCTTTCATTCCGAATGTATTGAAATATGAATTTAAATCTCAACTGCTTAAGTATGGAACATCCATACTCAAAATTAGCAGAATATAACAAACGAATGGACGCATTCATCAGTCATATTTATTAAAATGAGATAAGTTAATTTCACCGGATCTCGTCCAATCATTCCTTCCCGGAAAAATTTGCACATTAAATGAGAGCTTTTGCAACTATTGTGATTTACTGTTTTCATTTATACGACATTCATTGAAGGAGAAATCATGGTAAAAGAGTTTGTGATCAGCATTCAGGTTTCTCAAATGAAAAATTAATCAACAAATTTATTTTCACGACATGCTACGTGTATTTAAGGACGTTGGGTTATAAGTTTCTGGCTGCAACAGTAGTTACGACGTCATACTTGAGCTCTAACGAGTATTAAAAAAGTCTTTTAATTTTTTATAACTTAACTAAAAAGAAGAAAATCGAAAAAACACATACCTGATGACTTGAACCAATTACTTTATTTCCATCAAAATCCAAATCAAGAGGACGACATAGTATTCTATGTTTCTAATCTATATTTACATTTCCAACTCACGACGAAGCCCAGCAACCACGCATCAATGCACATGCATGACGAGAAAAACAGTTTATTACCAATAAAGTTGATACATGAAATGCATAACCTTGGCTCTCAAAATGTCTTAACATTAAGGCCCTTTGTTGATATACACACACCCATATCGTAATACCCATGTCAATAGTCGATGCAAATGAGAAAAGCATGAGTGGCGGTTCCCTTTCTTGCGTTAATTTGATTTTGACGATGCATCCAAGAACTGCTCCAAACTTAAGTTTCTGTGGGTGGTGTACGAAGGAAACGAAACATTTACACACCCAAATTTCGCTTCGCTCCGAGCTTGAAAAATCAATTTCCTGGAGTAGGCGCGAGCCGAAGTCGGCCGGTGCAGAGGCGGCCGCCGCTGGCCTGCCAATGTCCGGCGCCTGAGCAAACAAACGAGGGATGAGGGAGCCAGCGTGGGAAAACAGCGCCAAATTATCTCGCGTCACCGACCGCTTCACTCTACACAAGTGCTAAACTCCTTCATTTCCTCTTGCTTGGAGTCTGTGTAAAGTGCTGCTAACTGAAGTTAGAGGTGCGTGATGTTGACTGAAAAGTCAGTGTTATAAGGACTAACTAAAAAGTCAGTGTTGCATGCTGCTATCTGAAGTGACAGTGTTACGTGCTACTGGCTGCAAGAAGAGTCAGTGTTGCGTGCCACTAACTGAAGAGTCAGTGTAACATACTCCTTGGTGAAAGTTCAATGTTACGTGCTACGAACTGAACGTAGCAGAAAGCAACAGACTTCTCAATGGCGAAACTGTAACTTGAAAGCATGGTTGCCCCGAAAAAAAGTTTTCTCGGGAACATGTACGCGAATCAATTTCCGTATTTAAACATATTTGATTTTTCTATTATTGATGTAGATTTAAAGAATTTAGACACAGATAAGATTTTTGACATAATGAAACAAAGAACAATTGTTACATTTGAGAAAACACTATTCAATAAAGGATAAACACAGATCATGCTTAGCTATTCGTTTCTCTATAAATATTTCACGCTACTGCAGGTACATAAATTGTTCTTTAGGGTAACTCTAAATTCTAAATATACATTAACTGAGAGAAAATTCGAATCTGCCTGATGGGCAATCATTTTCAACACGAAACGTGTGTTTTCAATTTTTACCATGACTTCCACTGGGTAAAGAGGAATTCATGAAATTAAGTTAGATGTTTCGCTGACGATACACGACGAGATACATGACGTTTTCTGGAGTAATTATGAAATGATGTAAAATTTTCTGTCGACAAAATTTATCGCAATCCACTTTCGAAACTGAAACAGCATAGCGTAAACAGAACATTATTCAGAAACAACATAGCGTAAACAGAATGACATTCAGAAACAACATAGCACAGCGAGACATATTGAAACAAGAGTTGCATCATCGTTAGCAGCTGCACTCAGTGATCAATGGCTTGATTAATACGAATGTCTGAATGGGCGGATAATCAGTCTCATCTCGCTCCTGTCGTTGCGCACGGCGCAATTGGTGAAGTTAAATCTGCCTTACTAATGAATTTACTACAAAGAGGCTTTACGCTCACACTTGATAGCAGCTGCGAAGCGGCCTTCACGATGTGTTTCTGTATGGAAATACCGAAATACATCGTGCCCTAACAACATACAGGCCTCTCATTGTCTCTAGGATCGGAAACAAAGATGTTCCAACTTCAAAGAAAGCACAAATTGTTACTCGAAAATTTAATTCTAAATCCAGAGTTACAATAATTCAAATAAAGGCCAGTTACAATAATTCAAAAATCACCGCAACCATCAGCAGAAGCCTCATTTTTTTCGTATTGAGAATAACTGTATCTCTCTCAGCATTTCAGCACCTAACCTTGAAAGTACAGAGCTCAAAGATCGCGTATAGAATAATTTTCATACTTCACTCGCGTTGGTAAATCTCAATTCGCTGCTGCTTCTGTGTTTGCAGTTCAAACTGAGCAACGTCTTCCCATGTGCAGAGCCTTTCTACATGTGGTGTAGTCGAGGGGACGGAGACCAGCCGCCTAGAAGCAATCTCTGGCAAAACTTACCGACACAACTCCCAAAGTACGGACATCAGTCTTCAGCCTTCAACGAGAGCGGATGCAGATCAACCAACCGAAAGCAACTGGTAAGAGTGCCATGTCGGCTGTTGGGTGACTTTGGCACCAAGCAACTGCTGGAGTGTTTTAGCAGCTGCACGAGTACTTTGGCTTTTGTATATAGGACGTGCTCTAACGACTGCAGGAGGGCATCAACAGCTGCACGGGTGTTTGCCATTCGCTGAACAGGGCTTTAATAACTATTTTGGATGCTTTGGCGACTGTAACAGTAGTTTGGCAAATGCTGGGAATAGTTTGAACACTCACCCCCGTCACTCAGAAGCACTTGTCTCCCTCATCCAAAAGGCTGGTTTCTTTTTTGACCATGAGGGCTCATGAATCTTCACGAGGCGTTGGAATTACATAGGAGTCTTCTACTTTTGTTCGATTGGTCGACCTAATTTTCTGTTCTGCTCATGATTTTCCAATCAAGTAACGTCGTACAAATGCAGGCTATAAGCAACTCTTCCATTGAACATGACTCCAAAATTTCATTTGTCTAGGGTCATGCTTACCAACTTTGTAATCGTGCGTCTTAAATTTATTGTTTTCCTACAAGTCATGGTCCGTCATTCAAACGCTAAGCACTTGCCTTTACGAAAAAAGTCAAATTATATAGTTACGATGATTTTCATTAATCCTTTTATTTATCTTTGTATTGTTCCACGTTCAATAAATAATGTTGTGCAGTCATGTGTCATTCAAGTATTTTTTTCAGTAATTGAGAATTACAGATATTGTTTGCGGAGGAGACGCCTTTCTATAATGTATTTCCAGCATCAAGGTGTTTGTGCAACTTCACTGCTTCTGAAAATTAATTTTATGATATTGAGATTGTGATCATTTCTTGTTTGTCTCGCAATTTTTAACAAACTCGTACATGTGTTTACTGCCGAAGTTCCATAAAAAAGAGAATTTTCTGAAGCGAAGACAACGTGCCATTGTTTAATGAAGAGACGGCTCATGCAATGGCCTGAAAAGATGAATCAATGTTTTAAATTCAGATAAAATGCTACTGATGAAGGAACAATAATTAATTCTAACGCAAGGTATTCATTCACACTAGCTTCCATGGTACTAATTAAAATGATCCATGAAGTCATTGTGATGAGATTTGATTAGGAATAACAACACGTCGAAAACACAAAAGCGAGAAGGTGTATGTCAACAACAATGACTTTTCTAGCCTAGGTTAAAAACTTGTGCACTTCTAAAGCAGCAACTTGAATTAGAATGTTGCATTGGTCTCGAGGGCGTGATGTACTTGCGGTAAGTAATCCGAAGCATTAATGGTACAAACGAGATATTGTTTCGATGCGGTTATAGTTTGAACTTCGAGAATACCAAATTCAGTTCTAATGTTACAAAACCACTCCAAGACATCAAGTAAAAGTGCAAACTGATGAAGACAACAGAGGAGGAAATTTATGAACATGCATTGGGGCTTAAATGAGAGCCATAAAAATCTTCTTGACAGAAATTCATTCATTTCAGATGTGTTGAATGCAACGAAACATTTAAAGCGAAATTGTGATGGAATGTTAGTCTAGTCTTCTTGCGTTTCTGAATGCACATCTTACCTTCCAGCTAAGACTCTGCCTCAATTTTCCCCTACTCTCACGTAGAAGTTTAGTTCAGAACGATCCATTGAGTCCTTTGTCTTTTATTCAAGGCACACTCGCCAACTCTTCGACTTGTAGTAAGCATTACATGAACAAAAATCATGCAAAAATTTGGCGTGAGGAACGATTATGCACTAATACCAGATGGCTACTTGTGCAAGCATTTGTGCAATCGAAAAATTGCATGACAACTTAGCTGCATTGAGGGCTAAAGTTTAATTTAATTTTTCTTAAAAGTTGATTTGTATATAACGAAAAATGTATAATATTAGCTTCAAAATATGTGTTCAATAGTTAAACTGAGTAGGAAATAAACATTGAGAAGCAGCTGAAACAGTCTACTCGACGCCTATACTCAGACAACGCTTTTGAAAAATGAGGACTTATCCTTGTCTTCAACGTAATAACTTATACATCAAGCGGAACACGAGTAAGAGTCGGTCTCAATGAACTATCGCTTCCTTTCACCACTGGGCATGTTGAAATTTCCCGAGTACATTGCCAATATGCATCATCTCATAGAAATATTAACTACGTTGCAATCGAACGGAGTCCTAGTAATTTTATCAATAGGTCACCAACCTTCTCTGGTAGCTCCTCATAACAATACTATATACTCAATAAACCTGTAAATTCAAATGAAAAACATTTTGAATAAATCAAGCCTACAGTTTAGCTCGCCAGAAATCAAATCTTTTACAAAGTCAAAGGGATGCAAAAGTCTCTCAAAGGATAGCGAAAGTCTTCAAGTCTTTCACAGAAATGTTCATCAGCAGAACGTCTAATACTTCATACTGCAAGAAACGCAGAGTGCATCGTGTGAAATTACTTGCGTCTAGAGACTCGCTTACACGACACTCTGTCGATAACATTGATTGCGCACCACCCATATTGAGAGCTTTGACACGCCGACAATCACTCCAGTGTGAACGCCTTAGTTCGATAAGCGGTCTGATTTTGTCTTGCGGTTAGGAGGAAGTGTATCGAACGTTTTTATGTAGCTGCGAAGCATAGTTAGCTTGTAAGAACGGTTGGGTATTAGTTTGGTAAATGTGTAGTGCAGCCAGTTATTTTGCTTCCGCTGCACGATAGCGCTAATAAATGCTTGAATTAGAAATACATTCGGCCCATTATTTGTGATTAGTACGATACGAAATAAAACCTGTTTTCCATTTCAGTTCCTGATCACTGGTAGTCGGCCACAAGAGGAGAATAGGCAAATCAGACACGGCTCGGCAAAAATGTCAGCGTCGTGAAAGAACCTTTGTTCTGTCAAAGCCACAAACAAACTACATCTCTTATTTATTCAAACAAGCCCGTGTGCTATTTACTCGAGATCGGCTGCAATAACGGAGTGTTTGCGCTCCTTGCGGGGTTTCCAAGCCAGAGTTCCGACACCGATCTTTCTTTGTCCAAGTTTTTGCGCTCAATTGAAGCCTTCACGATATCGTGGACAATAGGCACCTTATTCCCGATGTGCAGCACCCTGATATCCAAAAACAGTTCCTACAGGAAGTTTACTTCATTCCAAATCATAAAAAATAGCACTGAGTTACAGATGAACATATCGATGGACATTCTGTAGGGTTTTAAATTTCCATTCGTCAATCTGAAGAATGTAATTTTCCTGTATAACAGGAACAGCCTATATTATTGGAAACACATTGACTTAACTATGGATTCGTTTGATTCCAAGAAACAAAGTGCATGGTTGATGTTAAATTTCTGTTCCATGAGATGAACTTAGAGTAGCTACATATTTGCTTTGGGAAACGTATCTGTCGTATTTGATATTTAATTCATCGCTTTAGGAACAAAAATTCATAGCTTGTTCATTCTATTATTAGTAATCATTTTACATTATCATTTTTACATTATCTAATAACGATATCATGCATCATACTTAACCCGAAGCGAGTTTACTTCGTTGAGTCCAAGTACGTCTTACAGTTTTCTTTCCTCTGTGTTTCTTTCATACAATACATGTTTAAATTTTGTTTGTTAAAAAGCGTAACGGTCATTATTTAAATACGATGCCTTTTATTTGCGACCTGAGTGCGCTGCACGTGCTGTCAAAATTGACGGCTCGTCTTCGTCTGCAAGTGGCGCCGGTTTTCTAATTAAAAGACTCGCGTGGAATACCACTCGCTCCTATAAATAAATCAGTCAAACGCGGACAAGAAACTTTACAATGCGCTTAATAATGAATTCTCTTAACACTATTTTTCATTAGAGTTTTTAAATCATTTATTTAAATTCATACTATTATGATAAAATAACTGGACCCTTTATTCACCTTCCCTCAACTTTTGACTCATTGTGAGACCTAGTAGTTCACCGGAGATAAAATATAAAGCAAAACGATGGAGAAATTGTCTGTTCGTAACAAAATAAGGGAAGACCGCTCTGTGTCAAAATTTTTATCTTAGGTGTCAATGACGAGTTTGAAAATTTTAACCACTCAGTTTACAACACCTTGCGTAAACAAATTTGTCGTTAATCAACACTTGAGGGCTTTCCGGTTCTTTCATTGCATAATTAAGAAACTAGGGTAAATAGGGGCTATTTTTTAGACCCTCCCTTCTTCTAAGTAATTGATGTACAAAACTGTTTGACTGATTTGCTCAACTTCCTGCAACATTAAAAAAAGATTTCGTTACTTCACTTCAGTGTAAAAAAACGCGCTAAGGGGAACTGAACTACAGCGACTGAAAAATTGCGGAGTATAAAACAACGAACAGACGTCTCAATTTTGTCATACAAAACTTCATGTAGTCAAAAAGGCACATTAAAACGCTTAATCAATAATTTGATTTAGGTTAACAGTAATTCAGGTATGGTGAAGTTTTTTCTGTTCATGTCATATGGGTATTTAACAAATATATAAAAGAAGTTGAATCCCCAGTTTCTAAAGCAGGGCCCTCATTTTCTAAAGGTTCCCATATGGACACTTTACGAAATGTATTTATGCAAATGGCTCGTCTTTTCCGTGCGTACAGTGAGGCCTTTGGGTGCTGAGACTCTCAAGGACTTTTTAGGCCCTTGTTTAGCTAACAATTGTACAACACTGTTCTTTCGATACAAATCAACTTCCACTTTGTTTTTCAGAGTAATAATTCAAATACTCTATTTTATGATCAAAAATCATTCGACGTAAAAAACCCTCAACTTCAAAATCGCCCTTCTATGTTATCTGCTTGTGGCTCCAAAGTGTTGATGGTCGAATAATATATAGAGTGCGGCAGTCAATCGTGCATTTTTGGGCTTCCACAGCCCTCTCGAGAGAGAATGTAGGATGGACTGCTTCACTCTGTACATGTGCCTCATGATCAATCACACAATCTGCGCAATCACAGTATCTGCGCAATCTGTGTGATCTGTGCTCAATATCAGCTCATTGATTTTCAAGACATGGAGGTTTGATGTTTACCCTTGATGACCACTTTTTTTACATTTCTGTTTTTGAGAAATATCACAGCGGTATATGAAACGAGGAACAGAGAAACAGATGTTGTTTCGTTCAAACTTGACAATACATGTTCGAAAATGTCTGTTTCCTGCGTCAATGTAGGTCTGGTACTTCTTAGGGATGGATTACTGGACACGATTTAATTTTTAAGTTTTTCGGCAGTTACCTGCTGCCACCACAATCTTCACGATAAAGTCCATCTCGAACTCCACCGGAGTTCCGTATATCAATGCTTTTTCCAGGCTCCAAGAGAAATTAATATAAATTCCTCATATTTGGAGATCTTGGAGGCCATGTCACTGGTCAATTACGCTCCATCCACATATTCGATAGGGCGTCATTGAGATAATGGATAGTTTTTTATTTGGTATGAGCTGGAGCCCCGTCATGTTGGAGCTTCAGCATCGTTTGATTTCGAAAGCCTACAGAAGCATTTCGGGAAACACGTCCGTTAGTAATGTGACATAAACAAGCCCATTTACAGGGGCTTTTTAAATTTTTGATATGGACTAATGAGATAATCGCATCAGATGTGGCCTAATAAAATAATCAAAGGCAAACTAGCAATACATTGACACTAATCCAATGCTGGTAGTCATACCGATGCACTTCAAAAGGGTCATCGTTCTGCCATTCCATTTAGACCAGTTAAGTGTGTTGAGCCTTCCGATGAGTGTAAAAGTGGCTTCATCGTGAAAGAGAACATACTTCAAAAAAATGTAATTGTCCGGTTTTGTCTCAGGTACCAATTGTACGCAAACTGCAAAGGGTGTAGTCCAGTGTTTCTCAAACTTTTGTAACTCGCGGTACATTTATGAACCATTAAAAATGTCGCGGCACACTTAACGCGAATGTATTGTGGACTATGAAAAATTATTTTATTATAGCTACATTTTTTGAAAGATCTAAGCCTTATAGTGAAAAATTTTAAATGCGAATAACAAAACTTGTCTTTAAATTTTGTTCAAAATATTAAGTGCTGGTTGTTGCCACTTGCCTTTATTAGTGTGAAACGAGTGCTTGGTGCTGTTTTGCACCCTCTTCAGTGCTTGGGCGCACATGGGATAAGCATACTCGCATTTCTTCCTCAGTGGAGCGTAGTCTTTCTCTCTTTTTTATTTTTTTATTATGCAATGTTGAGAACCCTAATTTACACAGATAAGAAATTGAAAATTGCGAGAGGACTGCCAGAGCTTTATATGATAAGGCTATGTATTCTTTTTTATGGAAATCCAAAATATATCATTGAGGACCGCAGAAAGTTTTATTTTCAGGCTGTGGTGACTTGAAATACTTGCTAATTCTTCTTCTTCATGTAATAGAAGTTCTTCAGTATGAGGAAAATCAATGAACGGAGTTCGAATCCAGTTGAACTTCTCTGCGTTCAGGGACGGAAAATATTGGTTAATGCTTTCGCCGAGTGTAGACAAACTGTTTTACTTTAATAGGGATCATTTTCTTTTTGCAGTACCTACGCACTCTAGGGGAAATATCAGTTTCACCTGTTTCGACTGAACAATTTTCTTTTGGAGAGATGTTAATTTATCAGTTGAGGTGAGGATATTTTATTTCGGTTTTGCATGCTGCTGTTAACAGTATTAAGATGACAGAATATATCTGTCACATATTCCATTTTAGGCATCTAAAAATCACATTTGAGAGAATTGCAATATTGTTCAATCTTTTCTTTCGCAAAATGCAATCAATTTCTTGTGTAAATCATGAACACGAGTTAAGACATTACCTTCCGGTAGCCATCGACTTTCGGTACGCATATGTAAGCGAACATGATTAGAATCCATGTCTTTGCGCAATGCTTCAAACAACCTCGACTTCAATGGCTTACTTTTAATGTAATTGACTTTTCAATAACTTGCTGCAACACCTCCTTTAAATCTTCCTGTGATACCTTTGACACAAGAACTCCTCGATGTAAAAAGCAATGCTTGCGAATGATTTCAGAATTTTCTTTCTGTACTAGTGAAGCGAAGCCTTTAATACTGCCAACCACATATGGTGCTCCATCAGTGCAAATGCCAACGCATGACTTCCACCTCAAATTGATTTGCGATGCTTAAACTGAACTTTTAATTCACTAAAATCTAACACTTGAATAATAATTTACAGTCTTCGGGATTTGGGAGGAAATTAGTCGTAAATTTTATGAAATGCTTTTGTAAATTTTTGTGATGTCATCTTGTTTCGCGGCACCGTGTTTGAGAATCACAAGTGTAGTCAGCCGATAGCAGATCTTACTCTCTGACATTGGCGGGGGTGTGGAGTGTTGTCATTGAGAATATGCTTTACGTAGATGTGATTTCACGTGGTGTAGTTCGGATGCTTCATCAGTCATGTCAAGGAAGTTTGGCAGCTCGTCGTCCTCAACTGCATCACGTAATTACCTGGGTCGATCATTATCACTCCAGTTTATGTTGAAGCTTGTACATTCGTGAAGACAACGATGTATTTTTGTGAAGATGCGATGTGCGAGTACAAATCGAATGTGAAAATGCTCCTGGTACAACCCAGCACTGCCTCTAACATTACTGCAAGCAACAACGTATTTTTAACTACGTGTATAATCGACACTTCTTCATTTGACCTTCTTGCCATGGTGCCATCGCATTGCTGTAGCGCGAACTAAATCATCTACACTATGCACTCGAGTGTTGCTATTTTGAAGAAAACATTTTACTTTAAATTTATATCACAGAGACACAGAAATCCGATCACCTGAGCCAAAAAATAAAAACTCTAAACCTCAGAATCTGAAAAATTGAGGAGTTTTGAAATATTTCGTATTTGTGGAAGAGTGTTCCCTTTTCATGTCACAGCGTTTGTCAAATGTGTGCTCTAGCTTTATAACTTTATAACCCCGTGTGTATTGTGTACCTGTGATTTAGATTTCAACTCTTTTTATACTGTTTATTAATATTGTTGGTCCCAATAGCGGAGTTTCAAAAGTTTGCATGCCAGCTGGAATTTCAAGGACAGGTAAAATATTTGCTCACAAAGTCTTTTCAATAGTTTTGATTGATGTGTAGCTCAAGGCTGTGCTGTTCAGGGGAAAGAAAACTCAGGAACACAACATCAATTAAAAAACTCGATTGGAATTTTCCATGAAGAGTGAAACCAATTTAAGAAGAGGCTACGCACGACTGAACACCTATGCAGCAGTATGCGCTCCGCAATTGGAAAATTAAAACTGTACCCTTGCCAAAAGTCGCTGCAATTTTGCTGGAGTACGTGTGCAGTACTGCCAAAGGATTGGTACAGTGCTACTGCAGTATCAGGCGAATATTAACGCAGTATTGGAGTATTGGTGCAGCATCAGTAGGATGACACTGCAGTGGCTGTGCAGCGACACGGGTGTCATGTCCATTTATATTGCAGTTTTACGTATAGCAGCCGCACTCACTATTTCAATAATTCCGGTGGTGTACTCCACTGACCAGCATCAAACGCTCTAAGCTGCTAGTAGCCACTACAGTTCCTCTGACAGTTGCAGGCAGCATGAATTGCTATTACCTGCCCATAACGGTTACAGGCAGTATAAATTGCATGTATCTGCAAGTAACGGTTGCATGCAGCTTGCAACTGGAGTGTAGTTGCCTATAACGATTGCAGGCAGGCAGTAAAAACTGCAAGTGGCTGCCAAAAACGGTTGCACACAGTAAAAACTGCATGTGCCAAAAACGGTTGCAAGCAGTTTGTTCCGCGAGCGTAGTTTTTGCTACCCCTCATCTGCTCTGATTTTTGCAGCTATGGTATTAACGCTATGTACAACTCTAAATTGATCATAAACTTTGTTTATCGCACTGGGATATTGGTAGAGACAATGCACGTTTTATGAATTGGATGACGAAGAAAAAAGTTTTCTAAAAAGTTTTTGTTGTTCATTGAGCAGACGACGATTTTTGGCAAACGTCCACTAAGCAAATTTTGGATTCGTTCAGAAAAAACACAAAACTCAATTATTGTTTCGCGTCATTTTTATTAGGCAAGCAAAACTTATGCCATTTCGTGGGCATAGTTTGCTTCTGTATCAACTTTTTCAAACTTTTTTCTTATTGAAAAGAATTGTTTAAATAAGCACCGACCTACCCTTTTTATAAAATGCATGCGCAGTTATAACTGGTGAGAATTTTAGAAATAACGCCAGATCGTACGTCAAAACTTCTCCATTTTAATGTTTTAAAACCGAACGAGAATCAATTTTGGAGCAGAAATCGAAAACTGCATTCATTTCCCTGACAGGTCTCGATTCTAAAGCTTGTTTTTGTTTTATGACAACACATTTTCCAATATAGCGTCATCATCCAAGAGTTTACGAGCAATGATTTCTCCGCAACGATCCGCGTGGTAACCTTAAACGACCCATTTCTTTCTATTTTCACGTCTATATTTGTTTCACATTGGCTCGTAAGTAAAAAGCAGCCGTTGTATCAGAATAAAGGCCGGATTTTTCAACAATTTTCGTCGTCGCAGCAGTCTGGCTGGCAGCGCTAGTTTTTCTAAATGTACTTGGCGACGGTTTGTATCGTTGCACGTACCGTAACAAAGTCAAAGTAGAAAACTTACGATACTAGCTACACCGTCACGACATCATAAATTGCTTGAGAATCCGAAATGTCACCGAGCCCCAAATTTCTTGAAACTCTGGCAGGTACCCGCTTATCACATTGTTTGAAAATCCGGCAGGTACTCGTGCACCAAATTGCTTAAAAATCCAACGAGTACAGGCTCATCAAATCAAGAGTTCTCAACCCAACATTCTTTCCATGTGCAGCTACCTAGTCTTGAGTACAGCATTCTAATTGGTTTCTGTTAAACATCTTGTGAGCCATCTGTAAATAAATATCTGTGAAATTTGATGGCACCTTCTATATTCAATTACTGATACATATATCTATGGGAAAAAATCCCACAAGGTGTACGCGGGGTTAACTTTTGTTTTAGATACCATTTTCGCCCATGCACTTGTTTCCTCGGAGAGGTTTTAGCCAGTTTCAGGATTTGCTCGCTTGCCATCGGCTTGAACGGACGCTTCCTTTCCTTTGGTCATAACTGACTACCTTGCTTTGCCACACCTTCTCCCTGGACGGGCGGTCGTGTGTAGCGCTGGTGGTTGGTGGGTGCTACTCGTCATCTTACCGAACAGTATTTCGCAGGGGGCCCTAATTGTGGAGTCACTGGATATCGTTTTCTCATCTATTTTTGCATCGCTGGTCATTCTGTTCGTTGAAGTTTCTATAGGTTCGGTAATTAGGGTGTTGGGTTGTTAATTAGTCTTGCAAATCACTTGACAAGTTCGTTCAACTTTCGTTCGCCTAGCTGGCTTGTGTATGAGTGTTGTTAGCACTTGGTTTTGCTGGGGACGACTTGACTGCCTTCAACCTTAGGACACTTGCTCATGTTCATTATTGAACAACTTGACTCTACTTGACATTTTGATTAATTGGTATTATTGCCATCCACCACTTTGTCTGCAAGTTTACACACTGAGAGCACCATTTCCTTAGGTGGGTGTAGTGTAATTTCAGTCAACGTAGGGAAAACTGAATATAATTGGACTTCTTTAATTAACTATTTGACTGCGGGCTTGTCAATATTCAATATTCTTACTTTTTCTTTGTCTTTCCCACATATTGTGCATTTGGGGCCTGTCTTCGAAAGCTGACCGGGGTCAACGGGTTCAACGGGCTCTTTATATAAGGTGCTAACATCTGATGTCTAAATTTTATTATCTGATCGTAATTCGAATTCATCAACACCATCATCTCCTTTTACTTAAATATTGATTTTTTTCCATCTTCTCTAGCGATCGGCCAGCGAGTCTTGACCGGTGCCGCCCTTTGACTAGCTGTGTGAGTGCGCCAGCCGTCCTGTAGTCGCCCAGACGCTGACCGTCCGTAGCTACAGGGGCCGGCCGGCGTTCGGTCTGCTACCTTTAAACGAGTCTTTCGGCAAGCGACTTGTTTCATGAAATTATTCGTATTAGGTTTTAATCAGGCGTCGCAGTCGACCCGAGGTGCCAGGTGCCCCACGGTGTATCTCATGGATGACGCTATAGTGTAGCGTGACCTCAAATAAACATTAGCCGCTGGCTTTTAACTTTTGAATAAAAAAAACCTTACTGTCACCTTGTTACTTAAACATTACTAAATTGAGCTTGAAGTTTGAAATTTAATTGTGCTCACGAAGCCAAGATCACTGTTTTGTACTTGCTTACTTTAACATTGTTTCAAGAACGTGGAAGAAATAAATGTTTAGAATGTTTAATAAAGCTACTTAACTTAGCACGTTGACTGCGATGGGTTAAACTGAAGTTCAATATTCAATTCATGTTTATAGTCAATTGTGGTAATCAACTTTGAAAATACCAAACATTAACTGGATCGGACATTTATTTAGCTGTCATTAGTATCAATAAAAAATGAGTTAGTGACTGCAAGTGGGTCAGTAACACAATGGAAATCGCCTAAGTGACCACGGGGGGTCACTTCGCAGGTAATGTGTTAAACCTTCAATAATTTTACCTAAATCATTTGTGGCGACTTAATTTGAGTGAGCAGCCTTCGGTTTATGAGTTCTGTTATATCCGCTGTTTTTATTCTTGAAAAGTTGATCTGATTTGCTTAGAGGAAAAGTTTTTATTCATAAATTTTTAAAAACTGAAATGAACGATTGATGTTTTATTCCAATTTCATATATATATTTATACATGTATGTCTATATATATACACATAAATATTTATCTTTTTCAGTGAATTTTATCGCATCTGAATAAGCGACTTCATTTCAATATACAACAGTCTCTCTGAATGGCAAAAATGATAACCCCTGCATTTCTAAATATGAACTAACCGGCATCAAGATTTTGAAATCTGTACAGAACACTACTTTTGTGTGTTCGTTCAGGATCTGTTCGATATCGTGCCAGCAATCAAACTGATGACCTGCAGTCGATTACGTAGCTTTACGGATAACAAATTCAAAGAAATGAAAAATGGAAAGAAATGCACGATGGACATCAGCGTTTGTACCTGAATAGCGTTGTATCTGAAAGGCGTTTGCACGAGGAATCCTTTATTTCATTCCGCCTAAGTTGCTACAATACACATGTAAACAGCTCTGGGGTTTGTCAACGCCTGTCGAGTACATCTAAGTGTAATGAAGATTAGCCACGGTTAACATTCACCCTGGTTGGATTGGAAATTTCTGTTTTGCTTCTGCTTCAATAGAAGACGCCCATTAGACGAGTTGAGATTCGAGCGTAAGATGCAACGGGTGAAATAAACAGCAGCGCTTCTACCACTAAGCCACAATGATAATGCGTTAACTGAAGCACCTTACTAAGTCAATTGAAGTTTCCAGAAGTAAAATTTTTTATCAACTCGCAACCGAATTAATGCCGTATAACAATGAAAAATCAGTCTGAGGGTATTTCTTGTAAACGATTGTAGTGGAATATCACGCAAAAAATACAAATCTGAAACTGGGCATGAACGCAAGCTGTGTTGAAGCACATCGATTGCAGGCATGACCGGTGTGAATTTAACAGCTCATAGATTCCAGCATAAATGGTGGGCTTCTCTGTGACCTACCGGTCATTCTGACTGCCAGATGTGTGATTCTCTGCGTATACGAAAAACAATAAAGGCTCATGAATTTACACTTTTCAGTCAGAAACACTGGAAAATCCAAGCTGATGAAAATATGTAAAAAAATTATGGACGGTAATGAATCATGCGCTTACAAATCAAGGGCACGCAAAACATTTCAATAATTTACGTATTCTACAAGCAGAAATTCAAATTAGTGATAATTTTGTGGTCAAACAGATTTCTTAAACTGTACTTTAACGAAAATAAAACTCTGCTAACTACTGAGAAAACTTTTCATTAATACCACTTTCTTTGTCTCTAACATGCGCCAAATATATTCTGTGAAACATTTCAGGTTGTTCAGTGTGAAAATAATGAGAGCAACATTTTAAAACTTAATGACACTAGAACTTGCGTTGCGTTGAGTGGATGTTTGTCTCCAACATTCAAGTACCGCTTTGTTTCACTGGTGAACAATAGCTCATAATTTTCTCAGAGTTTAAAATGAAATAGTGTGCCTAAGTTGTAGAAAACTTCAATTAGTTCACAGAGCTTCAGAGCAAACATGATTAACAATTTTAATTCAAATTAATTCTCCAAAATGAATACACAAATTTTAAAAAATACACTATGGATATCAGCACAGTGAAACATGGTGAAAAATACAGGATAAGTTTTACCATCAGTATTTGAAAATGCAGGATGGCGAAACATGTAGGGTAATATTCTGAACAACGTAAACATGGCAACTTCAAAATTTAGCGACTCCAAGCGACACCTTTTTCTTCGAGCTGCCTCCAGCTGAGCCTTTATATGTTGGCGTTGATGCCTACCTGCCATTAGCAAGGAAAAAATGCGGTGTATGGCACCCAGGATTCTTCATGCCATTTTGAAACACCTTCCTTTTCCAATCTTTTTGGTCCATTCGATACTATATACAATCGGCATGTATAATGGTGTTTCAGCTTTTCGAAACAAAGAAAAGTGAGTGAAGATTAAGCTCAATGAGTAGACGAGTGTATTCCATCTTCTCTGTGCTTTACAAGCTCCTGAAGGGCTGCTTTGCCTCCGAAGAGCTGCTTTCATTCTGGTGAAAATGCAGCGGTTGTGAGTGGAACTGAACAATTAAACTCTTGCGCAAAGGAGAAGACACATGCAGTAGAGCTCTTTTAATTTCTGATGCAGTACAGCGTCCCCACATTTAAAAGAAAAATCTAATCCAATCGTCTATTTATTCCTAATTAAAGCTTCCCATGTCCTTGATTTCCTAGATTTTAATAATATGTTTTGAAGTGCTCAGCACGTCCTTTGATTTAGGCGCCATTCTTTTATCCACGTAAGAGTTTTCTGCCTTTTGAAAAGTTTCGATTAGCAATGATGTCGTTGTATATTGCGTTTTCTGCTGCCCCATTCGTGTTTATGGATGCAAGACATCCTCTTCCAGCCTATAACTCATCTAACGTGATGCGCGTGCTAGCATCTTTCCTAAAATACGTAGAGGAAAACAACTGGGCTTGCATCACAACAGGACCCGGAATCAAGTGAAGCGCGGCAATTTTCAAAAACAGTTTTCACAGCATTTCTGATGAAACGACCCTCAATTTGGCTCAAAACTTTCGCTTTTCTTTTCTAAAAGCCGGCCAAATTTTGCATCACGAAACTGCATTGCTGGATGTAAAAATAACGCGAGGGATTTGGCATGGGAGTTTGCACGCGGTTTTTGAACGGGGATATCGCTGCAATAAATTTGTTGTTATGGCAGAAGTGTGGTCGTACAATGACATTTGCAGGATTTGCGCGATCCAGACCTCTAGAGGCAAGCCCATATTTATATCAACCGGAAATTCGCGAAGGTAAATTCAGTGGTCCGGCTAACCTTTGTCTATTGGCGGTTATTCTGATGGAAAAATTGTAGAATGCTTTCCTTTCGAAGGACAAAATAGTTTTTTCAGTGCAATATGAATATTAAGCTCAAATTATGGGATAATTGGTGACATTTGGGCCTATGACAGCAGTCAAAAAAATGTATCTAATGAAATGTAGACGCTTTACAAAATTACATTAGGAGATTCCCTCTCATTCAGTTTATGCCATAAGTTCAGTGAAACCAACTCTAAATTTTGTGTCTAACTCAAACGAAGGCGTTTTATTGTAATTTCATTCGTTCCAAGATAAGTCGAGGTTCAAACTTGCTTCTCTAGATTTAACTTAAATTTTTAATTTTCTAGATATCGGAAAGTATTCCCTACTCGATGTATGCCTCTAGATTGAGTAGAACTTAATGATTGCTATGAATGAGGGAATCCTAAGTTGGGTGATTCCTGTACCTGTACTCGAATATTTAAAATTAATTATAGGTGGGTGATGACTTTTCCAAAAAATATTTCCCTTGCTTTGAAAAGGCTATGAATAGTAGATAATGGGTTAGTTGCGGCGTTACGGAAAAGTATTGAATTTCCCACATTGATTAATTTTGCAAAAATATTCAACTCACTCAGGAATATCCAGTTACAGATCATTTCTATTTAAAATAAACATCGTCTGAAACTTTATCATTGAATAAATTGGCAGCCAAAGATATTTACGTCGTAATTTGAGAAAATTTGTACATAAGAATGAAACTGAGGAGGAGTTCAGCTCCAGATGCATTGGAGAACTGATAAAAGAAGATGCGTTTTCATGAAAAGAAGGTCCTACCCATGGATCAATATTAACAAAATACAAGGGGAACCTTCCTCTGGAAATTCCCAGAGAAGAAATTCCGGGTAGTAAATTTCATAATTTCAAATTACTGCGGCCTTTGGAAACAAGGAACTTTTACTGCATTTCTATAACAAATTAGTTAACCTTTTATGACATTCATGTTACGTATTTTATCTAAATCTTAACTCAACGATACGATTCGAATATTCAGACGATTCCAATATTAAAAGCGTGTGATTGTCAGTGCTTTGTTGCGAATTTTAGCTTCAAAGTAGTAATTCTCAGTCACAAACGAATGATTTTTAGTTCAAGAATAGCAATTTTCTTCTTCAGATTAGTGGTTTTACACTCAGCGGAAATTTTCAGCTCTTAACGTAACGAGCTTCATATTTTCAACCACGAATTTTAGTTCAAAAATTTGCATTTTCAACTCTACTGCAGACATTTTAGTCCGTAGAACGACGATTTTCCTCTTTAGGACATCGATTTTCATCTGTGTTACGCAGCTTTCCCCTCCAAAATAGTAATTTTTCATTCTAGAAAAGCGTTTTTTATTCTTCAGGAATATTTTTCAGTTAGGGTAGAGGAGCAGCTGAGGTGCGCAGATGGCGCTTGGCAAAGCGTCAAGGGAAGAGAAGAAGCCAGAAAACCTTCATATTTTGATGCTACGAGCTCCCGCCGCTGCTTCACACAATCAGCTTTCAAACGGTGCCTTGAATATCGAATTCAATTTCCAGTCTCCCTTATCTCGAACCGCGCAGATTTCTGTAAAGATGTAAAGTGTCTCTAACTGGGCAGATGTCTGTAGAGACTGTAAGGGGCTTTGGTCAGTGAGCTATCTGTAAAGACTGTATCGTAAAGTGTTTCTGACTGGGCAGGCGTTTTTAAATACTGAAATGTGCTTTGGGCTGCGCAGTTAAAGACTCCAAAATACAGGGGTTGCACAAAATAATTGAAACATCTAACATTTTGGTATCATAAGCTTTGAACATGTTTTAAAAAATCAAAAGAAAAACATATTCCAATGTATTTTCTTTCTAATTTTTTTATTTGATATCATCATTTAAAATAAGTGTCTTTCACAAATCATTAAAAAAACGTTGGTTATAATTTATAAAAATTCCAGATCTCTCGGACTTTCAAAGAGGCCAAATTGTTAGTGCTCGTATGGCAAGCGCTAACGTAACAGAAACTGCCCGAATGCTTGGTGTTCAAAAGGTACTGTCTCAAAAGTAATGGCTGCTTTTGAAAGAGGAGAAACGTCCCCAGCAATGCACATTTCTGCCCGAATGGTGATATTGTCTGAGAAAGGCCGTCGGATTCTAAATTGAATTGTTAGAGAGGATCGCAAGACAACTGCTCCTAAAATCACCGCACAGCTCAATGAACACCAACCCCTCAGGGGGACACAACTATTGTATCTATGGGAACTAGCTCTCCCAGGGGGACAATGTGAGGGCCCTAGCTAACGGTTAACGCAACGAAAACGCAACGAAAACGCAACGAAAACGCAACGAAAACGCAACGAAAACGCAACGAAAACGCAACGAAAACGCAACGAAAACGCAACGAAAACGCAACGAAAACGCAACGAAACGCTGTTTACGACCTAATTACTGGCAAAACATCGTCAACTAAGCTACATCCGGAAATTATGGACAGAATTCAAGATCACGACGTATATAATGCAATGATCACCTAAAAATATATAATGTTTTGTAACTTTGGCACACTGCCAAAGCGACAGCTAAATAGTCCTGGACCGAAGCTGTCGTTAAATGAGTTTACTTACTTACCAACAGAACCCAGTTTAAAAAACTGTTCGTCGAGAGCTGCAAATATGTGGATTCTACAAAAGATCTGCAATTAGAAAACCTCTACTCTCAAAGACAAATGTTTCGAAGCGTTTAGAGTGGTGTAGAAACCCCCAGATTTGGTCCATCGAGCAATGGAAAAATGTGATTTATCTGACGAATTCATCGTGTGGTTCTATGATGAACTATAGTACTATTTCAAAGAAATCCGCATGATTTTCCTTTATGGAAGAATAAACAGCTGGGACTTTTTAGAAATTTTAGGCAAACAAGTTCATTCTATGGTTCAAGCACTTTTTCCGGAGAAGAACGTCATCTTTCAAGATGAAAATGCCTCAATCCATACAGCTAGAATTGTTAGAGAATGGCACAAGGAACATTCTAATTAAGTTGAACATCTCATCTGGCCACCGCAGTCCCCAGACCTTAACATTATCGAGCATTTAAGGTCGGTCTTAGAGATTCAAGTAAGATTGGACAGCCTTCGTCTCTAAAAGAACTGGAGGGTTTTTTAACTAAAGAATAGGCTAAAATTCCTTTTCAAATAATTCACAATTTTGAAGAGTCAATACCCCTGAGAATTGAGGCTGTAATTGCCTCAAAAGGTGTACCTTGACCATGTTCAAATATATTTTGTTGATTTTACGAAGTGTTTCCAATACTTTGTTCAACTCCTATATTTTGAATTGCTCAGAATTTCAAAGAGCCGGTCAAGTGTATCAGACTGCACTGATTTCTGTAACCCACCAAGTGTCTGTAAAACAATGTTTCAATGAATTCAGCACTCCACTTAAAATCTGTAAGAAGTTGCTTGTATACAGAATTATTTTAACAGAAAACCCGATGCGTACACCCCCAAAGTTTTACGTTTATGAATTTTGAAGAATAATGAATAACTAATTTCGTGAGACTACGAACACGGCTTTATTTTCGAAAAGCGTTAGTCCACTATGTTCCCACACCTGCTGTGAAACTTCGCTTCTATGGAGATCTTTTTATTACTTCGGGTGTAATTCGATAAGCTTGGACATATCAGTATTCAATAAGCCTTCAAAACATGGATGCTTTGTGTTGACATCCCGTTATGTATTACCTAAGTTAATATTCCTCGCACTATTACGCTAATTATTCAACTATACTTAACTTGCATGGAAACTGAGAAGCCTCTTATTTGAAGTTTCTACGTTAATTTCATAAATGGATTTCCAAGTACATTGTGGTGAAATGCGATATTTCAGTTTTTATTTTATTTACATTAACAGTATTCCATGCCATTATCGTTATCTCCGTTAGAGGGAACATCCTGATTCAGAAGGTAATTACAAAGTTTGGCTAACAGTATCAACAATTTCTCACGTTTGTTGAAGGAGGAAGTCATTGAGCGCACAAATAAGTTCAGTATTACATGTACACGAACTTGCTTTTGGAGCATTTTGATCCAAAATTTGACTTGGAAGAATTTCTTAATGAGAATCATACCTATATCTTTCCCACAGGATCGTAGCCCCTATTTATCGGCAAAAAAGCGCCTAACACACGTTGTTTAGATTCGCGTGAAAGCCCTGCAGCGTGAGTAATTTTCGTCGGTGAAGCTCTGAAGCTGTTGAGAAATGATTTGACTTCGGTTTTATTCCGTTACAACTTGTTATTTCACATCACTACTTATCATTGTTAGATCCCACCATTTGCCCTGGAAAACTTCCTTTCATAAAAAGGTGTTTGAATTTCCGTGATATTACTGTTGGGTTCCCTGTTATTTAACTTTGAGTCTGAAAAGCTTTCATCAGTTTATGATTCAAAGCAATGCTAAATTAGGCTTGAAGAGGAAGAAACATGGTTGTTAACAGTACATATTAGAATTATATACTCCTTCCCAGCCAAAGATGGATACTGAAAGTCTTTAGTTGTTAACACAGACAATCGTTCAGTGTTGACATGCATGAAGCTTCCTGTACTTTTGTTCCTCGAATACACTCTGGAAAATATTTAGGGTCTGGAAAATTGCAATGTTTCTGTAGGAGAGTAAATCGCATCATAGTAGACGCTCTCGCTTTTTTAATTCTTCCTCCATCCTCCTGCTCTAAATTTCCTGCTGCAATATGGCGGCGGCTTCTCATGCAATAAATTCGCACTTCCGAAAAATTTCCGCAAGTCCCAAGTTTTTTTTAGGATTCACGTTAAAACTTCGACCTGATAATGGAGAAGCTCATCTTTGTTCGGACAAGTTTCTTATCAAAGACTTAGCGAGTTTGGGAAAAGAACACCAAAATGTCGCTGACTTTAAGCCCACACAAAAGTTACTCTTCAACTGAGGAAAGGCAAGAGATGTGGTACTGTATCTTTACTTGGAAATGTTCCTCACGCAAGGAATGTCTAAATTACGTCTCCTGAATTTTTTTATTTATTCCTTATGCATTAATGGACCCCTATAATTCAAGTATTATTTGTCAAGCTTCGTAAAAAGCCAGAATTCATTTTTAAATTTTGTTTTTTTAAACCTCACTTCTAAGTAATTTTGCTACATTATATGACTGTTAACGATTAGGCATATTTATATACCGATTTAATTCCGTGAAATGAGAATGTTTTTCATCAAAATCATTGTACACACCTGTACATTTGAATATATATATTTTCTTGAATATAGAATGTGTGTATATTCTGCAAAGACAGAACAGAAGGAAACAAGTTCATAGGTTACATTATTGAAAATACAAGATCTACTTGCCGAAAAACACCATGTATGAAACAATTTTTTTACATTTTAAATATTACTGTTAGTGCGTTCCTCAAGTGACCAAACGTGCAGGAAAAACAGACGAAAAGATCTAGCTTCCAGGGCATGGATAATTCAACCCAGCCAATTTTTGCGTAGGATTTTTGCGAATCCATGTCTGATTCGCTAACACGAAGGCTTTCGTTAATAATTCCCACAATCTTTACTCATTTACATATTGCATCTGCATCTCTTACTAGGAAATCAGAATATCAGGCAAACACATTTGTTTGCCAGCACACAACTGTGACGTCTTCGGTCGTGTCTTAGCATTGCGTTCGTGTTCTGAATTAATAAGTTCAATGCTACCTCCATCATTTTTTTGAACATCATTCTCGTGATCATTGTTAAAAAAACACTCAGGACAGAAGCAGTGTGCGTCTGACGGCACTATATGTGAAAAAATTGGCGTCATGGATTTCCTGAAGTTCACCAACTTTCATTTCATAAAAGTCAAAATCTTTCGAACGTTTTTTGTCATATCAATGTTGATTCCAATTTAAAATAAGAATATACATGTGCTAAATGTTCCCGCTGAGTTGCAAACTTATTTAACTTATTTCACTGCTATGAAACAGTCTGCGTAAATCACTTTCATTTAGAGTAAAATGTTCATAAGCTATGTATGTCTAAAAGAGCCTTTTTAAATGTAAAATGTAATCCATTTTTCGTAAGCCGTGATGGAAGGTCTAAACCCATAAAGCCCTTATAAATTCGACGCTCTTCACTCCAGGAAGTCACCACATAACCTTTTGCATTTTGAGCCTCTGTCAGCAGCGTCTTGGAGAATCGGCGCAGAACGATAACCACTCCATTTCTCGACTCTGTTCCTGCACGGCACACTTTTGTTCATCTCCGTACTTTACCCCGGGAATTGGTCAATATTGATTTTAGGCCTTTCATGGAAATTAATAATTCTGTTCCAAAGACTCACTAGAGGAACACATTCAAAAACGTTTTACACGAATGACATTCTGCTCGCTGATGCGTTATTTTTGAGATATAACAATAGTTACGCTCAGATAGGAATAACATTTTATGGTCGGTTGCTTAGTCGCCGCATTGTTGGGTCACGCCCACTTTTCTGGCGGGAGACGCGCACTTCTTGGGGCGAAAATAACAGCCTCGGTTTGGGTAAGCTATTTTAGCATGATTTATGTTATTTTGGGTTAGTTTATTGAACTAACCTACCACAACCTATCCCAACCTCACCCATCGTTACGTTAATACCGTATTAGAGCATATTTACGTGTCCATTCCTTCACTGTTATATACGACGTACTTAAACTTCAAAGTTGAATAACTCGAAAATAACGCATAAGCGAGCAGAATGTTATTCGTGTAAAACGTTTTTAAATGTGTTCCTTTAGTGATTCTTTGGAATGGAATTATTAATTTCCGTGAAAGGCCTAAAATCAATATTGACCCGGGAATTTTCTTCATTTGAGTTACGCACAGAGATCGTGCGCCATGTCAGCTGAATAGAAGTCAACCTCTGCGCGGCCTGCGTTGGGCAGCCGCTGATCCTTGGAGCCTCCACTGCACCTGCTTCCTGTGCGCCGTAGACCCGTCGGTTCAGACGTAAGTCGAATTCCCACAAACTTGTCTTCGATGTCTGACGTGGTCAACACTTGGCTAGCTTAGGTGAACCTGGGTTAGGGTAAACTTCTAAATCCGGCTTACGATTCGGGTTTTTCCCGAACTAGGCAATAGCATTGTTCCTGTATAGAGGCCAAGGTACGGACTCCGTGATTAAATAGGTGAATATAATCTATAGGTGTGCCAATTATATTTCGAATCTTTATTTTGCCATAGATAAAATTTACTTAGGATTTTTTACGACTATTATATTCATATGTATGTGTGGCTTAAATGATATTACCTGTGTAAAAAGTATAG
>JACJUY010005260.1:1288-19660 GCA_014220935.1 Platorchestia sp. MABIK | reverse complement strand
CTTCGCTCAGCCCTGTTTCTTCGTTTTCAGACGTCAGCTGTCAAGCCGGCCCGCCACCCCAGGTGCTCTAACTTCGCGCCGCCTACCCTCAAGCTTTTAATACAATTTTATCTAGAGTATATATTCGTGCTATTAAATCTATTCATTCGTGATTTTCTAATGAAATCATTTAAATTACTTTTTTTCTGTATCCTCTTAATTTTACTTGAATATTACGGAAAACTATTACGGAAAGATTACTCAAAGAGAGAATTTTTCTATAATGTATGTTAGCTCACGCACATTTCGCTTTGTTATTTCAATAATATCTCAATAGTCTCTGTTCCCACGGGTTATCGCTTTTATCAGCCTCATTTCAAATGGATGAATGAGGGCTGGATAATGAATCTCAGTCACCCTTAAACCTAAAGTACGGGACGTCGTTAAAAGAATGTTCACTCAATTCGGCCTTCAATAGTCATTCATTTATATTACATTCGTACTCAAGAGAAGTGAATGACATCAATTGCAATTTCATGAGCTTTGTTTTTGTTGAATACACAGACATGCCTCCATGCCTCGGCAGCGACTTCACGTGTTTTTACCAGCTCCGACTCTTATATTAAAGATAAACAATTCAGTGAATATAATCTATTCTAAGCCTGATTGCAAACTTGCTTGACTGAAATTTTGAACTTGTTGAATTCTTTTATGCTTTCATTGCTTTATGAGGAGGAACCCACTACTTTATTGTTTCATCTATCTTGAACTACTCTACATCTGAACAACTGTCTCAGCCGTATTTTTCAACACAGAAGACTTCGAGGACACATGTGAAGGAAGACAGCTACACACTCGAACTGCAATAATATCTGTCCTCTAGAAACTCAATATGTGGAAAGAAATATTTTTTTAAGAACCATAAAATTCTGGCAATGAGTTCTTATCTTCCACTGACGTGCTTTGAGACTTCGAGAAAAATTTCAATTTCTACGAAATTAGAACGTCCGGAATTAAGTGCCAGTACATACGATATCAACATATCGTTTCATGCATGTGAATAAAAACACTGAGCAAAGATAAATGATATCAATACCGGAGTACGATCAAATCATTTTGCTCAGAAAAATTTCATTGGAGGATGGAAATCTGGTGAGAATAGTTATTTACTCGGGATGGGATTCTTGGTCGTAGGACTCTTGTAGGAAAAATTCTGTTATAAATGGCTAAATTTAATAAATCTCTAGTCATTTCATTTCTTTGTGCAGATGTGGCAGAAGCGGAAAGCATTAATTAAATTATCGATTTGTTTGATGAATATTTTTTCACTAGGAGATAGCCGAGAAGCTGACGAATGAAATAGCCTCGTCAACATGAGAAGTTTTACAATTTTAAGGAGCTAAGTTTGATTCGGACCCATTGATTTTCAAAACAAATCTGTTTCAAACAATCATTTCAATTTTATTTAGTGACTATTGATAATACTTAGCAAACTTTTTTAATCTTCGTTTTATCAACTTCTTTTATTTTTCTCATATTCTGTAGTGTTTTTTGTGATAAATGTAATTTTGTTACTGTCTTAGGTTCTGTACCTTATTTTCATGTGATGATGTAAGAATACACGAAACGTCCTGTTTTTATTTCAAATGTTCGTAGTCTTTAAAGAACGTTTTTCACGGTTTTCTTTTTCTTGCGAATATCAGAAATTTTCAGCTAACTTATTTCAATGAAGAGTTAATTTGATGAAGTTATCTCAAAATTAAAATGAATGAAAGTTAAGATGAGCAATTAATGAAACACGATTTATACCTTTAATAATGATTAAAAATCTGAAATTAATACGTTTGACACAGCGGCATGAATAAAGGACTTTAAACTAAACCAGTTTTTCTGCACTGTCAAAGGCCATGCCAATTAAAGCATTCGAAATACTGTAAACCAAAATAATTCTTCAAGTATTTCGAATAAAAACCCAATACGCGACAGTAACCTGAAAATTTTCCATATTACGTTACGAACGTACCCTGAAAACATTGTATTTTCTGGATTAGAGATTTTTTCACTGACCTAATAAGACCTGGGTTTTACAGCAGTGCCATTCGTCACGTGTCTGACAGACAGGAAATGCGCCAGGAAACGCGGGCTGACAGAGAAGACGAGCATACAAATCCTGCGCAAATTGCCGCTGTCAGTGCGAGTACTGCGTTTGTGTGAACAAAATGGAGGAAATATTTTCTGACAGACTAACTCGATGTATCGAGGATACCCCTTGTTAAATCTCAGCCCTTAATTTCGTTGCGGATGTTAACTGTGTAGGTCGGCTGGAGAAATATCGACAGGTGGAAAAATATCGGAAAACAATTCGGAAGGTAGAGAACATCCTGTGTTTGGTTCAGAAGCCTTCCAATCAAGTTCTTTAAGAATATACGAGATGCAAATTTAGTTGCGAATGTTTGGGAAACATGAATAATTTCTGACGTTTTGAAATCGCTAATCACTATATATTAGCGTACACGGCCTGCCAAAAATGACGGGATTGAAAATTTTCCTCGAATGAATTTACTGGATGTGGATTACAAACAAAGATATACATCCTAATGATACCTGCGATTAAAATATCCTTGTACTTGTGCACTGGTGAAACTCGTATCACAGATACGGTCATTACACATCGATATGAGTGTCAAATAGAGACGGAAGAAACGGACACCGAACAAATATATAAATAGACTACAGAATATTCTATTCATGCCACTATGTCAAGCGTATCAAAACCCTTGTAGTGAACACGGCCCTTCAAAACTTAAGGGATTGAATACCTTTCTTGAACAAATTTTCGTTCTAGAGGAGTTTCAATGCTGAAGCCCATTTCAAAGGTAACTTACTGTATTTTTCTTGTGACAGAAATCCACACTCAGAATACAGGATTTTTGAGCCGTAATAGAAGTAGTTATAGCCATTCGTGTCATTTCCTATATACAGAAATTCAGCATTACTGAAAGCAGCTGCGAGCTTGTGTATGTAAATTGTAATATGCAATGCCCCGCCGTACTCTGTATCCATGATACGGACTCGAGTATCCACGGCTCTGGATCTCTTTAATTTTTTTCAACTGACTTATTATAGTGCACTTGTACAGCCAAAATGAGTATTAATTTACCAGTGAACTCAAACCAAAACCGCCAGTGCAAATTTCTTTCTATCTATTCATCAGAGCGGTACGCGAAACATAAATACAAACACACGATGGTCATTCTTAGCAGAAGATTAACACACCAAGGGTGTTATTAGGTTTAATAATATATGAGGTAACATGCTGTAACATATTTCCAAGATTCATCGAAATACGGGTTTATTTGGTAACATATGGAGCCTCCAAGCAGACAGTTGGGTAAAATCGAATTTATTAAAAGAGCTCCAGTTGTTGTTCCTGCACACAGACAAGAACAACACACATAAGTAAAATGCATGGAGAAGCGTTCGCAGAACTAAAATACAATTAAAATCTAATACTTCAAATTAAATGGCAACAAATCGGCTTACATGGTCAGGTGGAATCAATGCGCTGATATTGCACTAATAGAAATCTACGAGCCAAAGCCAAAATGGTGAAAAGACAAGTCGGTTCCCGACAGGCCAGGAAAGCCGACATCACTAAAAACTGCAGACATAAATTTGAGTTCAACGACCACTAATTAAACTTACCAAGAAAAATATGATCATCTAGCTGTGGACTGATCAAAACTGTAGTGAACCTGTGCCAGTAAGTTAAAAACCATTGAATAAACTATAGACGGAAAGGAGGTTAGAGAAGGGCATTCACCTTTATTATTACGCAATTCAATCCTATGTTAATAATCTCGTTTTTTTTTAAATATTTATTTTACACATGCATTTGAAAACCAATGCACAAAATGATATGTATCAAGCTTGAATCAAACAAAACATAATTTCATTTCCTGTTATTTCTTCTACTCGTCATATCCGTTTGCTTCTATCCTCAAAGAGCTGCAGTCAGGTGAAAATATCGCTATGGCCGAAGTGGGAACGAACCCGAACCTATCTTGTCCAGAGTCTGATGCTTAATAATGGGAAAAATGTTCTCGTTTCAAATTCATTTTTTAAACAATTTAAACAATTCCGTTAGACTCATGCAATTAAATTTTTATTTGGGAAACCTTATTTAAGTAATTGAAAAAAGACACCAATCTATCCCTATTTAATAACCTTGAGTATTTCAAAATTTATCAGATAAAACACTGCACATTTGAACGAGGGGTATTTTCAACTCTTCGATGCGCTCTACCGCCGCTAGGTGGCGCTAATGCGTCCAGTGGTGCCGCAGGCCAGACTGTTGCTCAGTCCTCATTAGTGGAATGTCATAATGAAAGCAATATCCGGAGGGAGTGTAAATTAAATGCCCCTTGCTTGAATTAATTATTCTAAGTAAATAACACAATTGGAGAAGTGTCTGAAAACGACTTAAAACACAATTGGAAAGCGACTTAAAATTGGAAAAGTGACTGAGGTGAATGCAAATGGCTGAATAAATAAAACAATGGTAAAGTGACTGAAAAAGCTGGCAGTGACTGAAAAAATAACACCATTGGGAAAAGGACTAAAGTGAGTGGAAATGACTGAAAAAAATTACGCAATTGGGGAAGTGACTGAAGTCACTAGAAGTGACTAAGAAAAATACGGAGAAGATAATAATACTAGAGTAAAGATATTGCAGATGATTCCCTATTGCTTGTACAGTCAATTTTTTTTATCGGAAGCCGTACTGTTCATCACAGAGAAACAGTTTTCGTTCGAAGATAGAGTACACCTTCTCGGAAACAGTTTATTCTGCATTTATTTCAAAAAATTAACTCAGGAGAAATGGACCTATAATATTTTGTATTGGTTGTATGATAATTTTTTTTTAAGTTGGAGTTATTTAGGCTTTTTCTCGACAGTCTGCAAAAATACACAACGGAAATAAATGATTGAAAAAATCATAGAGGATCTGAAATTTACCTTCAGGTAATTATTTTAATCCTTTCACTGAAGACGATTAGCATGAATTTAATTTTTTCTATTCAGTTTTTTTGTATTGTACAGAATATCAGAGGATGTAAAAAATAATGAATCAATATTTTACTGAACTTGTATCATATTGTTTGAAAGATGAGTTGTATCATTTCTGATATTTTCCGATATGTTGTTACTCGCGTTAAGTTGTTGAAAAGATTTGCGAGATCTTTTCCCGTGTGGCAAGTTACATTTTCTTGATCACTCGGTCAAATTTTTCTTTTTGCATTACATTTTGGCTAAAAAACAGAATTGAGCAAACTCCACGCTATTTAACATCATTTTGAAATTCCAAATATTTGAGCGACTTAAAGGAAACTTATACACGATCCCGAAAACGACGATATTTCACAGACTGATATGAAGCATCTTAATATCATCAGTGTTTTCCTCAGGCGGGACTGACATCGTAATTCAGATGTGCACTGCAAAACTTGATCAACCATCCACAGCCATGACGCACACGATATATCCTCTCACTTGTGTAATCCATAGTTATGTATTTTTAGTCGAGCGCGATGAACGATCCAGGATCTTTTACATCACTTAACCCTTATTCATCCTCATGCGATGCCTGACTCACCAACGCATAACACACAGCACGCGGCAAACATTCGCCAGCGTAACACACACAGAACATCAACAGCCAGGGCCGTGATCTTCAGCGCTTACTCCTTGTACCCACTCTCATTCTCTTTTCTCTTCGTCAATCTGCTCTATTCCATATTTTCTATTTCATATTGACTGAGAACTTTCATATTAAGAAACCAAATTAATGTCCTCCGTTTGTTGGCCATTTTGAAAATATTTTTAAACTGAAGAGAGTGTAAAGGATATCTTGGGCTATTTTCAGAAAGGATTCTGGATTCACTCCATCATCTGGATGATGGATTCGCCTGAGGCTGGTACAATATTATGAACGCTACACACGGCAACAACATTATCATTTAAATTCTATCATTTAGAAGGCAGTTCTATCGATCGACTGCCTTCTTGTCATTACTTGAAGTTCATTGCATGGATTATATCTTTCCTAGAAAACTTGAATCCAAACCAAGTACATCGCAGTCGTTTGAAACATTCATTGACCGAGTGACTTTTTATTTAAAGATTTTTTTTATCGATAGCTCAACCAATAAGGACTTAGGAAATATTTCTTATGAAAAATTCAGCCTCCCACGGTTGACGATGCGCCGATGGGTATGAAAATGTTCTCCCAGACTAGTGAATATTTCTCCTTAGAAATTATTCTACCTCCCACGATTGACGACGCACAAACAATTTATTTACTGTAAGTGATAGAGCCGTAGTAAATAAATTGTTTGCTTAGAGCAATGGTCTCCTTTGAGTGTAGCTACTTGTGGGCTCGAATAAGTTCAGCGACTTCTAGGGTATCCTAACATCAACGCTATTTTAAGGTGTACAGTTATGTTTAACCTAATTTCCTTAACCTAGAGGCACACGAAACTGATCAATAATTTGGTTCTCTCATGATTCGTTGCTTAACTTTACAAAAACAGTTAAGATGAGCTAGATGGGAGTAGGATGTTCTAGAAAACGAATAGGAGCAGACGTAAGATCTATTTCATTAATCTTGGCAAATTACCTTAGGAAGATAAGTCATGTAGTAGAAATGAATTTGACTTGATGACCTCTGTGATTTATATTTCGATGGGAATGAAGATTCAAGATTCGTTTTGAAAGCTTTGTAAAAAAGTTTTCCACGAATCTCAGCAGGGATCGAATTCCAATTCTTAGTTCCAATGAAGAAGATACTGTGCTTTGACTGAAATTTTGAACAATAAGGAAGTATTAAGTTACTTCTATTTCAGGTTAAAGCATCATGATGGCCAGTTTGTGCAGTTAATTGTTTAAGTTCTCTGACGCCATCATCAGTCAGTGTTTTATACAAGAAATTGCAAATGGTGAGCTTATAGAGATCCAAAAGCTCGAGTATTTTTAAACTTTTCAATCAATCATGTGTGTGAGCATTATATTCTAATTTCCGTCCCGCTCTAATGGCTCTTTTTGCAACCCAACAAGCAAATTGGCTTTATTTTTGCCAGTTCCGTGACAAGCTTCTATTTTGTATTGTAGATTTGGTGAAATGATCGTTCGATAGAGTATTTTCAAAGCTTCTTCGGGCAATCCATTATTCACTTTATGAAGAATTCCAACGAATTTTGATAATTTAGTGCTGATGTGTACAATATGTCCTTTGAATGTCTGATGTTTATCCAATAAAATACCCAGGAACTTATAGGAGTATTATTTTCAATTTCACCTAAACCAATTTTAATACGTGGAACGGACACATTTCTCTTAAGTGAGAATAAAATTGTTTTTTTCTTGTCGATGTAGAACAGTGGTTTTTAACCTTTTTCTCCAATTCCCCAATTTTTAGTATGCTAACTTTCCATTTCACAAGACAACATCGGTGGAGAATGGAGCATTCCCCACCACAGCATCTTCCTTTTACTTATCGTTGACATTCCTAACCCAGCAGTGTTGTGACTTTTATCACACCTCATTATGGTTGTTTGTGCTAGTAAAACAGTCTGTAAATGGCTGTGGTTTGTAAAGGAAGTTGACATTTGAATGTGATGTTTTAGATTTTGAAATACAATCGATTATTTGTGGGTGGAAACAAATGCACGAAATTCCCCACCTGGCAACTCCGCTATTCCCCACCAGTGGGGAATTCTCCACAGGTTAAGAACCGCTGATTTAGAGACAAATTTTATCAGCTTTGGGTTACATTAAAACCTTGTGCAGGTCCTTATTTACGCCCTCCGCAATTAAAATTGGATTTTTATTTGGATGAGCCGCAGAGAGCATGCTGTCGTCGGCAAAAAGTATGAATTTGAAAAATGAAGTTGATTCAACTATATCGTTGATAAAGATCAAAAAGAGGAAAGGTCCAAGAACAGGCCCTTGTGGTGCTCCATGGTTGATTGTCAGCTCCATGGATTGTGCATCGTCAATGCAAACATATTACTTCCGATTCGTTAATCATGATGTGAACCAAACTCCTCCAATGCCATAACAGTGTAGTTTCGAGAGTAAAATGTTGTCTCGCAATCGAATGATTTCCGAAAGTCAAGAAACAAGTAAAAAACTCTTTCCTTCCTTTATATTCGAATAAGGGTATTGTACTGTAGATGATTCAATACAGCCTATTTTGTTGATTTTTTAGAACGAAAACCGAATCGTTTATCGTTGCGAAAAGCACCGTGCGGTATGAAAATGTTCTCTCAGAATAGAGAATAATGAATATTTTTTATAAAGAATTCTACCTCCCACGATTGACAACGCGCCGTTGGGTATGAAAACATCCTTCCAAAATAATTCGTCAGGCCGCTCAAGGAAGCGCGATTCTTTTATCCCGAAGGGCTGTTGTCTCAAGTCTGCCACGATGGAAAAATGAACGCATCAGAAGTATCGACAGACAAAAATGTGGTTGCATTTCCGCTCTTTACTTTGATCCATTTCGAAAACGACGAGGGTTTTTCAAGATAAAATGTAACTCACCAAAGTAAATTTTAAATTCATTTGACTGGTTTACCTGGCGCCATTGTCATTTAAAATACGACCTTCGAAAATATTTAATTATTTCGTAACCATTTATTTATAAACAATGTCATTTAACGGCTTTCGGAAGTATAAACTGGATATGGAGTGAAGCTTTTATTTCCGTTAACCTCAAGCGTGTACAATTTGTGTGAAATGTTTCATTTTTGTTTCGCCAACTTTTATTTTTCACGCTTTTATTTTACCATGTCATATTTTTGAAGCCTTTGAACAACAGCCTCCCCCGGAGAAGACGCGCATTGCAGGATATCTACATGTGGGCGTAAATTGCAAGGCTTCGTAAATGATTGATTCATAGCTGTAGAAAAAAAATGTTACAAATTTTACATCAAATATCCTTGTACTCGTGTATGCCTGTTTGTGGTATCGTACTAACTTGAATCCACTTCAATAAATTGGTTGATGATTACCGAGAGTTGATCAGTAGACTTGTAAGAATATGCTAGAATATCACGTTCATGAATTGAATACAAAAACAGCAAATCATGTTTCATTCGTTACACACACATATCATCTGATATCATGTCATTTGTCCAGTAATTAGCAGGCAAATAACATAGGAAACACGCTTAATAGTATTTTCATAGTTTGAGTGAAGACTAACTCAATCCTGGATAAAAAATTACATTGTATAAGTTGTGTTCTTGTAAAAAATCACTGCTAATTTCAATTTTACTTTTCCTCATGTTTTCATTGAACCCCTTATTATTACTCTAAGGAGTGGACTGTACTAACCTGCCTGCTTACTGTATTTTCATTTTCTCTTCCGCCTATGAAAGACTGGCACATTCAGCTGCAGTCCACCATTCTGGAGACGTCGACGCACTTTGCTCGTGGCCTGCGAGTGTAGCTCTCTGAGATATTTTTACATCTGGAAAGGCTTGTTAGGAAGTTGAAGGCTCCATGTAACACTTATTTAACGAAATTAAAAGATAATAAGCTCACCACGTATGATCTGAGTAAAGTTATTCCACAGTATGAAAATTTTTTACTCGATTATAAACGCAAAGAAGCCGTTGACTATTCGTCCATTTGTCAGTAGTTGCATTCAGATAATTTTGCATATTAAGTCATGTCATTGACCACTCATAAGGTGCCCACGAGTTCGACTCTCCGTGAGCTAAAATTGCTTTAATTTTTTCCAAATGTGCAATCCAATTCATTCTAACGATTCTGGCGAAGACAAAACAAATGAAGTTATCGGGAACAAAAAACACGATCTCTAACCAGCGCTTGGAACCCTATTCCGGACAGATCCCTCATTCGTACACACACAACGAATTTCACGAGTCCCGGGGGTAGAAGTTAGCCATTTTCTCCCCTTAGCATTCAAATTGGCCAAAGCAAAGACGCGGCCATACTTCAAGCGCTGACGGCACCTGCTCCTGAAGTTCGGAGGCGCTGGAATGCAGGCGCGCCTTTGGTGGGGTAATGACCGCACCGCCCAGGCCGTGTTGTGTCAGGCGCGCCTGTGAAATGCCAATTGACCGCGATCGGTCCGTCGGAAAAATAAGAGTGGAAGAATAGTTTGTTTAGAGACCCCATTTTGAGTAACTTTTCTTTTCACGTGAAACAATGAGGTCTTGAGGTTTTAATTCTGAAGCAAAATATTAATTTGCGTTTGTTTTAAGACAATTTAAGAAGCTGCGAAGTATCATTACTTGAAGCTGCGTAGTATCATTCAATTAGCAGCTGAAATATATCTAATATTACGCAATATTCAATATTTGAGCTATTTCAGGAGCTTTTAGCTATTTTAATTCGAAACTCGTTACGACGCGTGAGGAACATGATGAAAAATATAAAACTAAGTGTGAGAAAAGAGATTCCTGTTAATCAATCTCATTTATTTTTGTTAATCAATTTCATGTATCTCATGTAAGTATTCTCAAAATTTTTAAATTATGCTATGAACTAGATGAGAAGTAATTCAAATGAATTTGATATTTGTGATATTTCAACAGATTGAATGCGATAGAGAAGGGATCCATGCAAAAACATGTTTGCATATGAGAGGTAAATATTATGTGAAGACTATTTGATCGAAAATCTAAACACGGTATCATATGCTGCTGTCTCTCAGCAAATTTCATTTTCCTCACTGAATGACCATTTTGTGGGCTCATTTTCTGAATGATGTTAAAGAGTTTGCTATAATCAATTTGTCGTTCTGAAATGGGATTTTCAGATGCGCTGTTTTTGAGTTAATGCTAAAGAATAGCTAGCAACAAGCGGTTACCCTGAAATATGTGGAAAACTTCCCCTTAACTTTCTCGCCGCCTAAGTATAGCCTCGCACTCTGCGTCTATAGTCATCAATGCTCTCGAGTAAAGGCAGACTGTGAATACTGATCTGTAATTGTTAAGCAAATAAAGCAAATGTATTTTGACGTGTAATTTTATTATCAATTGTAGATATCGATGTTTTTCTTGTTTTTGATTATTAAATCTTCGAACTATGATTTATTTGAAAGAATTCTGAATAAAGCTTTGACGTCAGAGATTTCTCCTGCGCGCACATCCGACCTTGAGTAGTCGTATCGCTTTATCCCTGGGAGCTAGAGTAACACGATACGATTGATCGCTCAATACCATTATTCTCTGATAGAAGTTACAAATTTTCATTCAACTGAAAGATAATTTTAAGTAAGAATACGCTTCGTATTCATAAAAATTCTCGTGAGGGATGAGTTTTGTCAGCTATTTTAATCGAGAGTTTTTGGTTAAATCAAGTTACATACTATGCCTTCAAAGTCAAATTATTTTGGCTTTCCAACGAACTATGGATGCAAATTGTCTAGCATTGTCTTATTTCCTCAGTTATTTCAACGGTAATAATGTTGCCATTTCCTGTCCGGCTCAATCATCAGCATGCAGAACAGTGTTGAAGCAAGACCTTTCTTCTTTAACAATTGATAGCATGAATAGCATAAATTTTAAACTCTCTGCTGTCTTTGTGCGCCCAACAAATACACGCTCGAATAAAACCATGCAACTAACTGGAACTCGAACTATTTTTTTCAGAACAAAGTTATCAAGCAAAAACCGGGCTTATTCTTGGCATTCTTTTCTTTAATAAGAGTCTCGCAAATGTTTATGCGAGAATTTATCGCTACCAACAAGTAAGCGTTGCATGAAAAATCCGCTTCGGAAGCTTTTCACTCAACACACAATACCAGAATAAACAACCCATGTTAAAAGTTCCTCAAATTACTGAAATTGCGTGAACACTTCAATCAGATGAGGCTCAAAGTGGCAGATTGCGCGCACCCCCACGCTCCCTAGCCAGTATTTGCGCTCCTGGGACAGCAGCTCAGCAGAGCGAGGTGTAAACATTGAGGCCGTGACTTACAGCGTGCAATTAAATGGGAGCAAATTAATGACTGGACGCTGCATTGATTCCAGCAACCGTGCAGCGTTTGTCAGCCTTGGCCTCCCCCTGGCATGCCTCGGCCTCTCCCCGACCTGCCTCGCCTTCTCCCAGCCTGCCTCGGCCTCCCCTCAGCCTGCTCCGGCCTCCCCACGGCCTGCCTTGGCCTCCCCCTGGCATGCCTCGGCTTCTCCCCGACCTGCCTCGGCCTTCCCCCAGCCTGCCTCGGCCTTCTTCTGGCATGCCTCGGCCTCTCCCCGACCTGCCTCGGCCTCCCCTCAGCCTACTCTGGCCTCCCCACGGCCTGCCTTGGCCTCCCCCTTGCATGCCACGGCCTCTCCCCGACCTGCCTCGGCCTCCCCTCAGCCTGCTCCGGCCTCCCCACGGCCTGCCTTGGCCTCCCCCTGGCATGCCTCGGCCTCTCCCCGACCTGCCTCGGCCGTGCCTTCAAAAAGCCGTGCAGCAAAGGGTGGAATCGATGTTTTACGTTGAAGTTTTCAGACACAAGTGGATTGGTATTTATGTTTGAAAATTCCTGGATTAACTAAAAGAAAAATTTTAACGATGAGATCACGTTTCATGCATTTGCTTATTCCTTCCTTTGCTTTCCTTTCCAATCCTCTGTGTTCAAAACAGAATTTGAAAAAATTGGCGCACAATTCAAAGCTTTTGTTTTTCAAGAACTTCCCCAATGCGGATAAGAACAGTAAAGTGCAATCTCTAAAAAAAATTAGTAAATTGAAGCATGTTTCTTTGTTTTTCGTAACTTTGATATTGAGCAAAAAGATGAAGAGAACTTGAAAGTGATCTCAATGCCATTAAATTAAGTAACCTTACGTTTTGTCTGAGCAAATAAAACACAAAAAAAGCTTATCCACTAAGACACTACATTTTAATATAACAGATTTTTGTGAAAATAGCCCATACAAAATAGGATTAGCATTTTCCTCCTTAATTGAGAGATAACTAAGGAAAGTCTAGATTAGTGTGGTGATATTAACAAGCATTGTTTGTGACAGCACCGATGCCATGTCGTGGCATAATTCTTCAAGTGCAGTGTCACCTCTATATTCATTACTTGAATAGAAAGCATCAGACGCATAAAATATTGAGAAGTTAGAGGCACTCTCTAAACCTGTAACTGATTTTGTCATACCTAAAGTGCTTACTGTTCCACTTCACTCTAGAACCTGAGTAGAGTCTTTGGTAAGGTAAATGCAGCTTTACATGTCTCGTCCAACGTTGTTTTAGAAACCCCATTTGAAAAATAAAAATCTTTACGTGATGAGCTCAATCAAACGCGCGAATTTAAACTACGTTTGAATTTTGGTTCGAAGTCAAAGTTTGAAAGTAAGATTTGCAATTCGTATTCGTAAGTGATGCGTCGTAACGCATTCAGGAGAACCTACAACTAAGTCTTAGTAACCTCTGAGATTAGTGATACCATTCGCGATGCCTCATTAAATACTCACAGGCGAAATAAGGCTTAAAACATCTCCTCAAAAAGAGCGTCTACCACGCAGTGTCTGCGCAGACTGTAAACAGATCTTCCGAATTTGCGGCCATTCCAGTATACCTCCTGAGGCGCGGACGCTTGTTCAGGTAAGCCGGCGCTTACACGCCAGTGACAGCAGGCAACCGCCGCTCCAGGACACTGGAAAGATAAGCTCAAGAGCTTTGAATGCCTCCCGAATTTATGAAATACCCTCTTTTCTTCCGTCAACCAGGGACATAGAAAATAAGGTTGGTGGCCGTCTAGTGTGCTTTGATTGTGTGTGTAATCCTAACTTACTACTGATGTTTATTTTAAATTCTATTCATTTTTTCATAAAATAATTATTAGAGTACGCAAAATTTTGAAGGGGCTTAACATCTAAGTTTAACTTCTGGCTCGTGAGAGTTCAATTGAAGTAAAACCAGAATTGAGAAAGAGACAAAATAAAAGAGTTATTTTCGAAAAAGTTAGCTGAAAATTCGATAGCAAAAAGGCTTCAAATGGGATACTAAATTAATGTATTTTGCGTGGCCTGTTTTTGAATAAGTTTTGCGTCTCGACCACCATTTTGATTTAAGGGTTTTTAATAAAATTCAGATTCATTATGACTTTCATGTTTCTCACTTATCGTGGGATGGAATAGTCCTACTTTTTTTTAGTTTTTGTCAATAATTTTCTGCAGCTCTGAACTTTGACGATATTGTGCTTCAGATACTCTCGTACTCAAAGCTACAATCCAAACATGAAGCAAACTTTAGCATTAGGCTTGATCGATATTTGCTAAGTTAACCTACTTGATGTGAAGTCCAGCAATGGGAACAATGCTTTTGTTCTTCGAACACGTGTGTCAATGACTGGTCTAGAGATCACATCACGCACAACTTGTGCCAGTGTGAAGATGCTTAATTGTTTAGCGTTAGAGTGAAGAAATCATCGCTCAGTTGACATTTCTGTGAACATTTTATCGAGTAAACTTTATGGATGAACATACTAAAAAAAATCCACTAGATTTTCTCACGGACAAAAGATCTAATAAACAATTTCCCAAAATCTCCAGTCTATGAAAAATTGAATGTCTCTGATGGGTCAAAACGGCATAATTGTATAAACTAAATTACACTCGCTAAAGCAAAATTTGATTAGTAATTCGTGTTCAGTTGAAGCATTTCCGATACAATACAAATGACACAAATAATGTCTACTTTTCGGTTACGATTTCAATACTGATTTGTGAACCTTCGTTACATGCAGCATTTTTCCTAACACATTTTTTCGTATTCCAGCGTTGGAAGAATTTGTGATTGCTGCCTCGTCAAGCGATGTGTTTCATATTCCCATCATTTCATAGAAGTTGGAAGGTAACTTAACTCAGATGTAATTCCAACAAGCATATTTTATTTAGGCGAAATTCACGTTAAATTAGCGTTGCCAAGTCAAATATGCGCGCATGAAACACTCAGCACTTCAGTGACCTAAGAATAACATGACAAATTTAAATATTGTGTATCAACAGTCGTATATTGATTATTTCGTGTAAAATATCGGGCACTCAAAACCGCACTATTAAATTTCTGTCTCACAGTATACAGAGTTTTCCTGGGAACCACTGTAAAAACGATGACTAGTGATTTACAAATTCTTCCAATAAAGATTTGAAAAAGATCTTGGCTGGATTTGGTTTCCGTAACTGGATCCATTCATTCTAAAAGTTGACCTAGCAGAGCAAAAATAAGTTCTCCCAAATACGTGCGTTTTTCAAAGTTTTTGCTCAGTTATTGATCTTCAAAATATTATTGATAATATACGCTCATTGAAGACTGATTGAACATGAAAAATTTGCAGATGATAGAAGTGTTCAGGAATCTTTTTCTTCGTTAAATGAGTTTATAATTTTTGACACAATCTAACTCAAAAAAGTACATCCTGTATTTCCCTTGTATTATTATTTTCTTATTAACACAATTCCATCAAAAAGCTGAATCTACATGGACCTCCTGCTCTTTTCCTATCTTTAATCTTCCTCGAACAATTTTGACAAAGAGTCCCGCCTATCCTTCTTTCAATTTTTCTATAAAAAGTTCCGTGACGTTCTACGGGACTCGGGAAGATTTCATGTGTCAGCATTTTGGGTTCTTGTAAAGCGGCTTTGGGAATGACTGCGACATTTTGATTTAAGATAATCTGCGGCAAAAATGATTGCGAAATTTTTTTACCCCAACCAATTAATTTAGAAGCTAATCTTATGGCAAGTTGCTGGTAGAGAAGCTTTGTCATGACTGTTCGCTGTCTTGAAATAGCAAACAGAGGGAACGATCTCCGTGCTTTTCTTACCAGAGTACAGAATTTATTGCATTTATTTTCTTGATTTACATACGTTGTTCATTTTATTCATTCAGTGTTAATTTACAGTTTCAGAAACACTTACTACGAAGCATTTTTTCGTGAGGGCTGCAATTATTCATTCGAGGGCAACACCGATAGTGGCCAAGCAGAATACAAAGGATAGAAATTTGCACCCACCTGCACAGCTAGCTTATCAAACTCAGTCGCATTAAAAACAGTGATTTTTGAACTTAGTTAAAACTTTTTATTTGCGACTTTTTCTGGAAGAAATATTCATATTCTCTCTATTTAGGTAAATAGTAATTACGGAGTTTTAATGTGTACACGTGGATAAATATATATGACTATGACTATATTTCAATTCAGGAGCTTTCAACAATACACTGATACGTGTATTGTTGGTTAGGTTAGATTAGGTTGTATAGAATTTCAGCAGTTGAGACTTAAAAAAGTATAGGAAAGCCATAGAATAGCATGGGAAATCATGGGAAAGCCATGTTTAAGCTCAGTTGGTCCGATATCTAACCCTGTCATTTTTTGACGGGCCGTGTTCACTAATATAAATAAACACACAACGCGTATTATTAAGTTAGATAGATAACATGAGAAATTCTGTCTCAGGGCACTGATTGAAATATACACGCCTGAAAAGGATTTGAATTTAAAGGTAAACTAAAAGACCGTTTGACATCGTATCACCTAGGGACTTTCCCAAGGAAGCGACGGACGAATATGTCCAACAGTAAACAAAGTCTCACTGGGAGAAGCACGAATGATTCAAATGCATTAAAAATAACCCTACAGCTCCAAAGAAATGAATCTACGCCAAAGCTTTTTAAAAACTTAAAGTGATGAGAGATACTCTGCGAAATTAACTTGTGTACCTGAGTGTCTACGGTCCCATGGGAACACCAAATCATTTTGCATTGCCTGGAAGCAAGACAACAAAAGAAGGAGACTGCGTTCAGTATTCCAGACCTAGCAGCACCAACTCGCTGTGTGCGCATTTGGATTTTTGCCTCCTGATTTCGATAAAAATTTTTAATGGAGTTCTGCAGCAGGAAAGCTCATTTAAGTTACGCAAGAGCCAGCTTCTATTGGATCATCCCATTTTATGTATTCTTTTCAAAATAATTGTTATTGTTCAGGAGGGAAAATGATATTATCTGGTGGAAGTGTCTGTGTACAAAATGATCTTGTTAGGGTGTGTGGAACCGCATAAAATGTCAAAGCATTTCTTGAAAATTTTTTTAAAAGTTTTCAAGTTTAGCGCTCACGAAGTATACTGCCTCCCTGGCGTGGATAAAATGAATGAAAGATGGTAGAGTATAGTTTGTGATCCTTTTGAAATACTTTGCATGAATGAAAGTTAGCACGACTTAAAACATGAGAACCCCATGTTGTAATTTAAATAGCCACTTTACGATTTGTAACTGTTGGGCATTTTCATTGCAAGAATAATTGAATTTGAAGATACTGTAGTTTTTGATCCTCAGGAATTCATTATCACTAATATTTGTGTTCCCGAATCAGCTTTAACAAATAAATTCACTTCAACTAATTAAATTAAATGTTCTTAAACCAGTGGCTTATGTATCACATTATGGATCTTAGCGCAGACGCAAAATTCAGGCACTTCAGGTCAAACAACCATTCCTTGGGTGAAAGCCTAGAAGATATCTGCAAAATAGGCTTGGAGGTCTCGAAAAGTTTCAGCATTGAATTCAGTGAATCTCAGTGTGGAAAAACACTGAGCTACGGAAGGGGTAAACGGAAAGATTTGTCATTATTCGATTAACTTTTTTCAAATTTATGTACAAGTGAATTACGGTCATTAGCAATGTAAAGTGTATCACGGCTTTTGTCAGAGTAACGCGTAGTGTGACCTTCACCAGAGTGGGATGCATTACAGCCTTCTTCGCTGGAGTAAGGTTCATAATTGCCACCACCAGAGTGAGAACTTAGGCTATTTACTGGAGCAATAAATGGATATTCCAGGGTATTAATTCAAACAAAATACATTTCGTAGAATTAAACTCTGAATTAAGACAGTTTCATTTAGCACAAGCAATAGGACGGTCTCAGCATGTTCCTAGAAAAGGTCAGTAACTATAACTCGCCTTGCATGTATGAGTCTTTAAAAAAACTTTTGAAACGAAGGTGAGCTCGAAATTAAAATCAAATTTAGCACAATAATTATTTTCAACAAATAATGAACAGTAAATTCCTGCAAATTTATCAAGTTCTGGAAATTGTTTGCTTATTTTAGATGGAAATCAAACAAATTTGCTTGCTACACTCAAATTACCCTTAGAAATGTTAGAACTTTGGAGTAGTATTCGTACTGATACATTACTAATTGAGTTCGATCTTTTCAATTCAAATTATTAATATAAAAGCGTGTAACGCCAAATACGCTCAGCAAAAAACTTTTGAATCATTGTTCACAAAAACTGTGATGTTATCACGAAGAAAATTGTCAATAATTTGTCGAATGTTCACATTTTGATTCATTAGACTTA
>JACJUY010005259.1:0-62060 GCA_014220935.1 Platorchestia sp. MABIK | reverse complement strand
CAACCCGACCCGTCCACAACCAGACCCGTCCACAACCAGACCCGTCCACAACCAGACCCGTCCACAACCAGACCCGTCCACAGCCCGACCTAACTAACTCATATCACATTACCTGGGTGCGTACATGTGGTCTGCGCGAATTTTCAGGGCCTATTGCACGAGAGATATTACGTACGGTGTAAGCTTCAGCCAAGCGTCTCAGGAGGTAACGCAAAAACCTTTCCACAGCGAATTCATGCCTCGTTTACGGGGCCTTGACGAGAATACGCATCTTGCTACAGCGAGTTTACAGTGCATTTACAAAACGTGCACAGTGCACAGAGTTTGCAGTACATAACATGTATCTTTTTCACAACACGTTTTCAGCGCGTTTACAACCCGTTTTTAGCGCATTTACAGCACATTCACGAGCCTGAACTCTTTTCTCTCCGATGTTTACGAAGCAGCACAGACGGCGTCTTTCCAGGAAGCTAGGGAGATAGAGAGCACCCATTTTATCTTCTTGACCACGGTTGTTAATAAACTACCTCCTTATGTGGCACAATCTTGCGTGGCATAAGCGCACGAATGTGAACACGCCAGACGCAGTGACTCTGGCTGCCACGCAGGTCATTATGGCAGCGCTTGACCTGACTCCTCTAATTTGGTGCTCTACTGTGCGCTACTAACGTCAACAGAACGACAGCCAACCTACGAAGTATTCTCGTCACGTGCGAACGTCAATTTATGCAGAAATAAATTTGCCTAAATTACTCAACTTATGTGATGATTGATTGACTTGAGTTTCGAATATCTAGGAAGAACTAGAGCCAATTTCGAGCGAAAAAGTTGAGGTTCGTAGAAGACGATGTTTAACTCGAGGTTCGACTGTAGTCAGTGGGAAGGAATGCAACGTCACTCGAATATCGATCAGTTTCACTCCCTGAAGTAGCCACGATACGTAAGATTTTATTGAGAATGACAGCTGAGATCGCCTCTTGCGGTTGCCTTGGTTGAAAGAGTGCAACGAAGGGTAAGCCATCAATGAAGCGACAAATCATGTTGTGTATAAGGCAGAAGATAACTCATTTGGAAAATCTCCAGGCGTGGTTGAATGAAAATATTCAAAAACTACAGATTAACTAAACCCCAACCACATTTCAAAAGTTAATAGGCGAACAACGAAAGCGAATCCGTAGAACTGAATAACCTTGAAAATGCTAAACTAATATGGCAACACAAATATACAATAGCATAACTGATACCTGAGATTGCACACAAAGTCGTAACTGCAATTTTTCTACATCAATAAGAAATAGATAAGTTTACATGTTTCGACGAATTGCACGATGATGGAGGTCTGGCATTAGCAGTACAATTTCTCTTCAAGTAACGAGATAGGTAATTGAAATTCCGCCCAAACAATCTGAGATATATACATGATATTCGGAAAATCGGTCCAGATTAGTCAATGAAAAAATGTCGGCATGTCGGGGAGAGGGCCCAGTAAAGCGAGACCGGCACACAATAACTGGTGCCTCCGTAGTGGAAGGGACCAGCCCGCATAGCCAACACACTCCTGTAATTGGCCGACTTCCGTCCGCTACCTACACCAGTCGAACGAGCAACCTCGGAATAAAGCTAAAATAGCATCCGCTTAGAAACCTAAAAACGAAGTAAATCCCGAGAAAATTGATCATCTTTACCAAGAAAACGTTTCGGAGTTCCGCTCCATCATCAGTTAAAAAAATCATCAAGTCTGAAATAAAAGATCAAAGTACAATGAATTGTAGGTACTTAAAACACACCATGGGAGTAAAAATACAATGTATGCTGCAGAAGAAATACAGAAAACCAACAAACAAAGAAGCGCAAAAAACACGTCACGAAATTTCTATGAGAGTGGCAGAGCATAGAGGTAGAAGCTTCCGTACTGGGAATAAACTAGCACACCCATCGCATTCTGCAGATCGAAATCATGCCGAAAAATGTAATGTCCTTATATCTCCTACCGATTTCAAAATATTAGACTCTGCTTCGACCTCTTATGACCTTAGGATATTAGTCTTTGTATATTTTCAAGTGAAACCCTGATCTGTACAAAATAGACAGTTCATACCCTTTGTAAATAGTAAATAGGTAGAAGCCCCTTCAACAGCGGCCAAATTTCATTTCATGCTTATTTTTCGCGCGTTTTTTGTGCTTGTTTGTTTTATACTTCTTTCGCAGCATACTTGGTAATTTTTACACTCATATATTTTTAGTACCTATGTACAATTCACTGTACTTTGCTCTTTTATTTCTGACACAATGATTTTATTCAACTGATGATGGAGTGGGACTCCGAAACGTTTTCTTAGTAAAGATGACTTTTTTTTCGGAATTTTCTTCATTTTTAAGTTTCTGATAAGGTTGCGACTAAGGCAAACCACTCACGTGTTCAGATATGTAAACATCCATTTAATAACATTATGCTGAACCGGTACCGTGTGAAACTGACAGTCTGTTTTATTCTGGTTGTAAAATAACCACATTTATAAAGACATGAAGTGAAAAATGAAGTAATTCATATTTCACAGATTATGAACCATAGAGCACGTATTATGGCCGAATGGCCGAGGGACTGAGCAAGCTACTCGTATTCTACAAATCCAGCAGCAACAAAAAATTATTTTTGAAAACTTCCAAAGTTTTTCATCGAGAAGACACTTTTAAATGCATTATTTTTAAATATAGATAAAAAAACATATGCGTGCGCAAAGTCCGCAGTGAAAAAAAGGTAACTATAAATCATCAAATTCGGGAGTAAAAGACAAGACCTTTGGGATCATTGAAACATTGCTCGTAAAAAAAATTACCCCCACAAAAAGTTCGCGCTCGAAGAAACAGAATTTATTTAGAGGTCGAAATCAACAGAGAGGTAGAGACACAGTTCCAAAAACTAAAAGAATTTGCAGGCGAACGAATCTATCAAAGCTAGTCAGAGTTTTGGATGGCTGCCAAATTTTAAATCAAATGATCCAAACAACGCACAGCTTGTTGCTAAAATCATGACCTCCCAAGTGAGTTTAGTAGCAATGGTAAATTTAGTTCCAGGTACAGGCACGTGAAGCTGGTAGGAAACAAAACTGAACGCCAAAATAATCACTGACGTGCCAACAATGCCACCTTGCACTGGCCAGGCACCACGGCTCTAAATTGTCCGTTGTAATGCGCTAACAAACATGAACCAAAAGACGGATCATGATGTCAAAGTGACCCGCACCACTAAACAAGACTTGGTAGCGAACGAAATAGTATCTCATCGCTGCAAATAGGAGGCAGTACGTAAATGCAGACATCAATGGAGCTCGCTTGAAGGGTGAGAAAACAGTTCACGCAAGATGCTCACAGCAGGATCCGATGTGCAATATAATAATCGTATCGATTAGAATATAAGTTAGAGTATCTAGGAAAACAACAAGAAAGTTCCAGAGACAGGATGATGAAGGCACTCCTTAGGATGGAATTGAGGATACAAAGAATCTATTCACAAGAAATATATCCAAGCTTTACGCGTATAAACAGCAAGATCGGTGGGAATTATGAAACAAGGTAAAGGCAAAAATGAAACTAATAATGAACCGAAACAAATTGTCCCGAAAGCTCATTCTATTCTAACGAAAAGAAAACCTACCCAAACCTAATCAGGTCTTATAACCATATGTTAGATCGGAAAAATTAGTTTGAACCTCCTCACCACAACAAAATTACTCGAAATAGAGAAAAGAATGAGGCACCATTTAGTATGAAGTTTAGGGATCGGGGAATCTATGCGCAAGGTGTTCCCACTCAAGATAGTCTGCGCATAGGAACAAACAAAAATTAGGAGAAAAGTTCATGAAGCAATGAAAAGTTGACGAAAAATTTAGAGGTGATAAAAAAGAGGGCAGTGAACTGAGAAAAGATGATCCGTAACGAAACCAAAAACGTATTCTACTTCAACGAAAGGCCTACCTAACCTACAGCTCAGGACCTTGCAATTTTCTCCCTGCGAGCGCAAATTCCAATAACCGTATAAAAAAAAGGAACGTCCGTGTCAAAATGCACACTTGCTGTAGACTTAATATTTCTTTGAAACACATATGATTTATCTTTACAGTATAGAAAGACCATCGCACGTTCACTTGAAAGATAAAAAAAATGGGATTTTCACTTTTTATCCATTTGTGTTTTTTTATAAGTACTAACTTACAATATAAGCCGTTTCAATAAGGTGACACTGTAAAGTGACAACCTATTCACCACACAATGACAGCGAATTTCTCTTTTGGAATTGCAAATCATTTATATTGAAATTGAGCATGCCTGTGTATGAAAAAAAAATTCAAATTACGAACATTAAATTATTCTAGTGCTTGGCATGACATGATACAGTTAGATTATGGCACAAGAATAAAAATGATATCGGATAATTTCATCTATGACATCCGAATATATTTATAGTGAAAATATGATTAAGTCCGCAGCACAGACGCACGATTTGAACTACTTTTACAAGCATGGAAGAGATATTTAATCTTACAACGGTTTCATTGCCTTTGCACGGATACTTTATAATTTTTCAAAGTGAAGCAGAAAATGGGAGAGTAGACATAATTAGACAGTAATGGCATTATAGAATTACCAATTCAAATGGTTTTCGTGGCTTATTGAACATTAGTCCATAGACATCTTGCTCATAACACTACAAAAATATCGTGACAGCATCTATATATTATGAATAATGAGAGACAAAAAGGTTTCCACACGAGAGCACAAATTGAAGAACTGACGCCGTACGTCATGGTGATGTACCATTGATGCCGTCTCATTTTCGACGAGACGAGTGCACGGATGCTTATGATATACTTACCAACTCATGAAATCATGTGCGAACTTTATCGAATAAGAGTTCTAAGACAGCAAGCACATTGCAGTGCAAAGTTCCTAATCCACATCTGTATACCTGAATTAAACAAGGTTTTTCGCACCGATTCGTTACTCGGAAAACTTAAGGATTGAAATGGATAAAATAGATGATTTAGTGAAACCCAATGGAAAAAAAAGACGTTAACAGCAGGAGTAAAGAAGCTGTAATTCTCAAATGAAAAACATCTGGTATCTCAAGATGGGCTACTTATTTGAAAACGTGTTTTTGCCTAAACTCAAATGCTTAGACAATGAAAAATATTTGTATTCTCAACTACAGAAGCAACGAAGACAGCCCGGAGTGCCACAAGATCTTCTAGAATTCTGATGACGTGACGAAAAAACGAACAAAATATCCACAAATTACACTTTAAATCCTCACACGTGAAATTTCCCAAAGTACATTAACTAGATCGCAAAAAACAACAAGCCACGTTTAAGTTATACTTACATACGAACAAACTGTACAAAAGTCTCACACGTACACAAAACTGTGAAAAGTACACAAAATAGATAACAAAATAACAATACACAGGAACACGAACATTAAGGACACAGAGAAATGCGCAAAGTAAACACAGCAACAAGGACCCATCAAGGAGAAGGATCTGCGGAGGTCTGCAGCTGTATAGAAGGGAGCAAAGCAAGCGTGTCGTAACTGCCATTGTTCCAGCAGGAGATGACAGGATGCCGCGTTCATGCGCTCTCCCGGCACTCTGGGGCTCAGTTTTGCAATTTCTCAGCCTCTGATGCGATCTATGTGGAGCACAGTCGGCCGTCGACGGCCATTTCACTGTGACGCATAACTCCCAGCCACCGCAAGTGCATTGTTTTAAAGTCAAGGACCATGCAAGGAAAGCGACTCTTTAGTATGCTCGTTAAAAGCTCAGGGAGGTCTTTAGATTATTACTATTATTATTGTCATTATTATTATTATTATCCAGAATTTCTAGAGCGGTCACTAGGTCTTTTAATCAAAATTAAATTGTGTTATAACCATAAGCTGGGGTCCATACGAAATGTGCGAATGGCTAAATTACAAATAAACACATATGTTCAATTCTTATGACGATTAGACTTCAGATTAGAATGCTAACTACGCGTAATAATGGGTTGGGGATTTTACTATTTTATTACGAAGATGCAATCTATTTTAAATGGATTTTATATTTATCAGTGCTCAAAATCAACTCGATGAGGAAATAAAGTAATTTTCCACGGCTAGAAGATATACAGCATTTACGTTCAAAATACAAAAGCTGCAAATTCTAATTTAAGGTTTCATCACCACTAAATGGCAGAATTCTTTTAGCAACTTGAAATTCAAAAGCTTGTGGTAAAATAATACGTATTTTCTTACCACTTAATTATGAAACACAAGCACAAATAATGAACAATACAAATGTAATACATCAAGCCAGTCATTTCAAAGTATGCAGACACAGAGCTCGTAAAACTTTATCTATTACGAACTATTCGCGCAACAGAATGCGTCTCTCCATACTATTAAATCTTAAAACAATAGCATTATTGCTTCAATTTGACAATGAATTTGATACGCGATAAGCACATAAAAATTCGAGCAGTTCGTTTCAAGTGTGGACTTGTACGTGACGACGCTTACACGCACAGCGAGACATGACACATTGTAGTTTTACTCTAAAGTCTAAACAGTCGCGTCACGGCACCACTCCTCTGTAACACAGATCGATCTGAGACACACGTTAATCTTCTTAACTTTGGTCAGTTTATTAGACTGACATAGAATTCTGGATTTTAATTTCAAGGACTCCATATTAATTGCGCATTTTTAACATACACCATTTTCCATCTATAGAATTCTCTCTTTTGTAACGGTTAGCAATTATGCACTGGCCATTTTTCACAGGCAAACTGTTAACCTTCTTCCACTCGGTTAACTTTTTACACTTTGACTGCGAAGTGCACCACCGATGGCCACGGAGGGAGTTTTTATAATGCTGCTGACCGACCTGTAGTCACACACTCAATTTTCATGAATCCTCAATTGAAACTAAATGAAGGCACGATCCAGTTAAAGTTTGCTTTTTTCAAAATTGCATACCAAAATTGACTTAAAGTTTGAGTTAAATATTAAACTTTAGTTTACCTGCCGCAGCCAAAGTGTTAAAATGTTTATTCATTATTTCAACGATGACCACTGATTTTATAATTGGCACAATTCATTTTAACAAACTGTTGCATTCTCCGATATTTTCCTTTTGGTTGCTTCTGTAACTAAGACATTGTGAATCTTTTAGTAATAAAATCATCTTGTTATCACAATTTGTCTTTTTTTATAACCAATCGGAACTTGAAAAAAAAACAGCCCTCGTATTTTGTGGTTTGAATCTTCTATAGCTGGAGCTGAAAAGTATGATACACCAGGAATCTTCTATAGCTGGAGCTGAAAGGTATGATACACCAGGAATCTTCTATAGCTGGAGCTGAAAGGTATGATACACCAGGAATCTTCTATAGCTGGAGCTGAAAGGTATGATACACCAGGAAGAACGATTTCACGCTATTTAAATTACCGCAGCGGTGCAGTAGGCCACGTAAATTCTTTTACTCATACGTCGACTTGGCTAACAAATTGACTTAGGAGATCTTACGCTGCCAGCTGCAGCAATACGAAGACGTGTACATTATTTGAAAAATCCGATCGATTCGAGATCCGAAGCATAAATTGAGAAAGTTTGAGCCCCAGCGATATCAATTTATGCACCCGGAGCTGGATAACGGAATATCCTCCTGTTATCCATGTACCTTCGATTTGATACAAAATGCCACATGCATACACCTCGTCCCGTGTTGTTAAATTTCGTTTTCAAGAATATTTTAGATTCACGTTATGATTGTTCTCACATCTGTGAACTAAAACATTATACTCTATTCAGGCTAAAACAATTTAACTTTCACTTAAGATTCCAGAGTAAAAAAAGGAGATTCAACACATACATATAACAGTAAATACCTGATTCTGTTCACTGAAGTATTTCTTTCGTATTAAAACTATAGAACACGGATGTTGCTAAAATTTCATAAACACCTACTTTACGCACAAGATTCTACACGCATTTCCTGTAATCAATATTTTTAAAGTTACTTTCAAGTACAAAACATGTACTGATGAAGTTTGATTGGTTGATTATAAATTAGTTTTAGCCTCCCTTTACCCCAACAAAGATGTTCAACCATTTAGTCTGAAGTTAAGGGAACGTGGAATCTATGCTCAAGGGGTGTTCCCGCAAAGGATCCCGTGCGCATGGAAACACAAAAATAAGAAGGAAGGTTGTAGAACAAGATAAAAGTTGAAAAAGAAAGTCAGAGGTCCCGAAAAACAGGACAGCAGTGAACCGAAAAAAGATGGTCCATAACACAACCAAAACATACTTCTTTCAACAAAAAGAAAGCCTACCTAACTCTCAGCTCAGGACCTTACATAATCCCCCTGTGAGCGCTAATTCCCATAGATACAATAGTTGTATCCCCCTGAGGGGTGCACTGATGAAGCATGTCACTAGAAAATCAATCCTGATCATCTAATTATTTCCACACATTTGCTTCTGGGTTCAAAGCTCGCAATCGCAACAAGCAGCTTCAAGAGCGACAGGAGGAATTGCTTACTCAGACCAGATCAGCACGTTCCAACGAAACATCGGGTACGCGGAAATGCAGAAAAACAGCTACGCTTCCGAGCGACGAGTTCGAAAAAATATATAAACGTTTTTCGCATAGGAATACTCAAATCAGCTACGCTTTGCGAGAAACGCTAGCAAAGCTAAAAATTAGTTAAACAACAAACAAAAGCTAACCTCGAGTGAAGTGTTCTTCAGCTGAGTCTATCAGCATAACAATGAGAGACACACAACAGTTAAGATGATCTGCGCTAGTGCGATAAGCGGAGTTCATTAACTTCATCAGAGGAAGGCTAGTCTATCTATTCGTTTAGTCTGAAGTTAGAACCACGGCCTTGTCTTTGAGTCTTTCCTGACGCAGTGCTCTATCCTATCGACTATATATAAGCATGTAAGCCACGATGATAACTGTACAATAGCCAACAGAAGCAAAATTTCAAAGAAACCAGTAATTTTTTACCAAGAGGACGTTTCACCAGTGGCAATACGACATTGCCGCAAAGTCATTTCTCGAACAGGTTACTCAATCCACCCAAGGAACACAATCAGCAAGCATGACAACACTTGTGTCACCACAAGACGCTGCATTTTTTTGAACATTCAATCTTCCACATCTTGTGCAACTCGAGTCACCACAGCGTCGCGGTAGCGTGACATCTTGTTTCCAGATAGACCGGTAGCAGTTACAGTGAGAAATGGTTAGAATCTTTTGATATCATTTGTGTATGACTCAGTAAACAGCATGGCTGAGGATGTAAAAGCATCCTGTAGTAACATGAATCGTTGAGATCGACCATGTAATCAGCATGAGAAAGATCGCCTAATAATTGTAATCACTGTAGACGAGCAAGCAATAGCACGGGATACAGTAGGTTGTACGAGTAATTGGTGAGATAAGATATTTTACAAGCATTATCACCGCTTAGATTCTACAAGTAACTAGCCCAGTAGATAAGCGCACGCAATATTCATGGTAGACACTGCACCAGCTATGCGCACGGTAGCTAGCAACTACACCAGCAATCAGCACGGTAGAAACTACACCAGCAATACGCACGGTAGCAACTACATCAACAATACGCAGCTACCGCACAAACAAATGCACGGTATAGATGACGCACACGACACAACCTACATCACGGCGGATTTGCACCGTCTCGCCATACACACACGCACAGCAGCCCGCCTCGAGGGAGCTCGGGACAGCGGCGCATGACTCACAACCTGACGAGCTGCCGCCTGCCTCACATGGGCCCGGGCCTCGTACGGCGCTCCTGCGACACACCCAGGCGCGCCTAAACGAGATCTCGCCTGCGCCTTCATTCATTGCGCTCTGGACGCGGGCACAGGTTCTGGACGCGGGCACAGGTTCTGGACGCGGGCACAGGCTCTTGACACGAACTGCAAGTGTTTGGACACAAGTTCAACACGTTCCTGCGGAGTGACCCACCGGTGGTCACTGAGGGATTTTCTTAATGCTGCTGACCGACCTGCCGTCACTAACTTAATTTTTATCGATTAGATTATAGGTTAGTTTAAGCCTCCCTAACCGCTACAAAAAAGAGCCGATTGAAGAAAGAAAAGAAGAAGGCACCATTTAGTATGGATATTAGGCAATGGGGAATCTATGTAGAAGGGGCATAGAAACAGTAAGTTGGGAAAGAAGTTCATGAAACAAGATGAAAGTAGAAGAAAAAAGTAGTAGGTGCTGAAAAACAGGACAGCAGTGAACCGAAAAAGGTGGTCCTTAACAAAACAAAATACATTTTATTTCAACAAAAAGAAGGCCTACCTAACTCTCAGCTCGGGCCCTCACACATTTTCCCTCTGGGAGTGCTTATTCCCATAGATACAAAAGTTATACTCAATTTTTATAAATAGTTAATGAAAGCCAAATGAATGCACGATACAGTTCATTTTTGCTATTTTCAAAATTGCTTACTTTAGTTTGCTTTAAATTTGAATGGAATGTCGAACTTCAGTTTAACCAATCGCAGGAAACTTGTTAATTCGTAAGGGAGTATAAGTTCGTTTCAACCGTCTTGTAACCACGCATGTGTTCCCGGAAGAAGATACAGGAAGGTATCATTTGGTATGGATTTAGAAGGAACGGGGAATTTGTGCACAAGATGTTCACCCACACAGATCGCGTTGATACAGTAAGGCTGAAAGAAGGTTGTGAAACAAGATAAAAGTTGAAAAAGAAATTTATAGGCGGTGAATAGAATGAATAGCAGTGAATCGAAAAACGATGGTCAGTAGCAAAACGTAAAAATCACATTATTTCATCAAAAGAAGGCCTACCGTTTAGGTTAGGACGTCACTTCCCCTCCACCTACCCTTAAAAGCGCTAGTTCCAATAAATACTATGAGATGGGGATCTTCCTGGGGTGGTTTCTATACACGAGCTCCGTTAGGCAATCGTGAAGGTAACAGGACGGCAATTGTGTTTGAGGCATCCGTACTTAGAACAAGCCGAAATTATTCACGCCACTGACAGCCGGAATTATCGTAGACTGATATAAAATATCCCTGGTGTTGTGAAGGCCAACTTGCAAGTATGGTGTTGGTTACAGATCCACACCAGGTAGTGAATTAATCCGCTAATTACCCACACTGATTTGAAGACACTGGGCTCTACAACCAAATAGAGCAGAGACAGGAGTGTCCACAAAAATTTAACGTAAATTTGAATTGTTGTAACTCTAAAGCGATTGTACACAACACAGCTTGCTCAATTCATTTTGTGTAATTTTCGTCTTTTCAAAAAATTCATTTTTTTGCTCAGACATTGCTACATTGACGTATGCAGAGAAGCTTCAAAAACGTATGTTTGTGCAAGTGTGTGAAGTGATATGCAATTTAAGTTTAAAACGATTTAAGAGTAATACTCTTCTACAGAGTTGCGTAAAGACTGAAGTATATTCCAAGTAACCAGAAAACATAAGCCAGTTGAACGAAAGCAATTAACGTCATTTACTCAAAGAAATTTGACAGAAGGTCAAATAGTCATACGAGCAATGCGATCAAAGGCCCAACTGTACGATAATTGAAATGGAAGGCATGTGAGGGGAATTATTATAACTACGGCTTGACTTCCGTTTTCCTTCACGCAATTATCACACAGAAATTAGATGAAGTTCAAGTTCTCGTGGACACACAAACACGTTTAAATTACGTACCAGCAATGACACAGCCTACTAAACTGGGGAAAGATAATGTAGTTCTCTCAATGGAAAGAGAGTAAATAAAATAAGATTGACACTCATGCGTGTAAGTCGGTAAGTCGGTTGCATGGAACGTCAACTCCTTGTAAAAAAAGAAAAAGAGAAGGAGAGAATGAAACATTGGGTTTAAGATTAGATTAGTATTAGTTAGTTTAAGCCTCCCTATCCGCTACAAAGGCGATCCAAAGAGAGGAAGGAGGAAGACACCATTTAGTATGGAGTTTAGGGAACGTGGAATCTACGCAGAAAGGGCATAGAAACAGTAAGATATGAAAGAAGTTTATGAAACAAGATCAAAGTTCAAGAAGAAAGTAGTAGGTGTTGAAAAAACAGGACAGCAGTGAACCGAAAAAAGATGGTCCGTAACAGAACAAAAGCCTATTCTATTCCAACAAAAAGGAAGCCTACCTAACCCTTAGCTCGGGCCCTCACATAGTCCCCCTGGGAGCGCTAATTCCCATAGATACAACAGTTGTATCCCCCTGAGGGGAGCATTGGGTTAGAAAAGTTGATTTTAACCTTACTAACTAAAACAATCGTCTTTAAAATAAAGGAAGGAGAAAGGCATCGTTTAGTTTGGAGTCAATAAAACGGGGAATCTATGCACAAGGTTGGACTATATTTTAAGTTAGTTCAAGCCTCCCTAACCGCTACAAAAAAAAGAGCGTATCGAAGAGAGGAAGGAGGAAAGCACCATTCAGTATGGATATTAGGGAATGCGGAATCTACGCAGAAGGGGCATAGACACAGTAAGTTGGGTAAGAAACTCATGAAACAAGATAAAAGTTGAAGAAGAAAGTGGGAAGTGCTGAAAAACAGGACTGCAATGAACCGAAAAAGGTGGTCCTTAACACGGCAAAAAATATTTTATTTCAACAAAAAGAAGGCTTACCTAACTCTCAGCTCGGGCCCTCACACACTTTCCCCCTGGGAGCGCTAATTCCCATAGATACAATGGTTGTATCCCCCTGAGGGGATCTATCCACAAGGTGTGTTGCAAAACAAGATCCCTTGCGTATAGAAACAGTAACTTAGGAAAGCTGTTTATCAAATAAAAAGTTGAAGCAGAAAGTAGTAGGTGCTGAAAAACAGAACAGTGAATCGAAAAAAGGTGGTCTTTCACAAAACAAGAAAAAATCATTTTCAACAAAATTTGGCCTATTTAACCTTCAGCTCGGGACTTCACTTTTTCCTCCCTAGGAGTGTCAATTGTCATAGATACGATAGTTGTATACTCTTGATGAGATAAATTATCCATAATAACCATAGAGAAATACAAATTCGAAATTCAGTCAGTGTTTTAAAGGTTTAGCGAGCTTCTTTTGCATTAATTTACATTTTTAATTTGAGTTCTTAAGCAATGAGTCGGCCGAAAATTACGTTGAGTGTAATAAAACTTTGAGATCGACTGGCTCGATGAAACTTTAACCCAGTCCATGAATTAGCAAACTGAAATAATATCAATATTCCTTGCCCACACTTAGGAAATGATGACCTGGTACTTCCAGCAAAAAAGTTGTCTAATGGTGAAATTTCAGCTAATCAATTATAAGTAAAAACTGTTCAGACATCCTTAATTTAAAATCTCATACACTCGCCACAAACATAGCATAATTTGAGGAAACATGGTCAAATTTAGAAAAAACTCGAGCAACCTTTCCACAAACTTGAGAGGACTCAACCTTACATTGCCAAAAACATGACAGAACTCAACCGCGAGTAGCCAAAACTACATAAATCCAAGTTAACATTCCACCAGACAGCTTAAGGCTGAAGCTAATATTACTAGATTACCAGAAATAGAGTAGAACTTAAACAATTACCCACTCTTGTGGTCTTAAATTACTTAAACAATTTCCTTTGTACAAGCTCTAGTTGACTTTTTCTTTTTCCCCATGTATGAGAATGACAGAACATCACTCAAGGAAGACCACAAGACCGATGGCTTCTGCGACGCGAAAATCAACACCAGAATAGAAATGGAGGCTCCAGAAGCGGTGTCTTGCCTACCGTAGCCATGCATTTCACGCAGTCGCGCAAAATAGAATCCGTGTGAGCGTCAGCCTGTCGCTTGACGTCACATCCCCTGCACTGCGCTCATTTTCCGGTCAAACAAACGCCATTCGTGCAAGTGTCTTCAAATTATCACACTGAAACTAACCGGTACAGCTTGCAGCAAACGATAAGGAAAACTACCATTTACGCACGCACAAGATTACAGGACGTCACCCACTGATTACTTTAATAGAAAAAAGTCACTGAATTCGCGCCCACAAATAGTCATCTCTCAACACGACCATTGTAGTGGTTCTAAGTAATAACATTGCCAATGGAAATAAATTGTTCAATTGTTCATAATCCAACCCAACATCGTTAACAAGATTTTTTCAATACCCTAAACTTATACAAATTGGGTTCGACACGCAATGCGATATTTTTTTTACTTCGCTCACTGAGAGATACATTTATATTCATTGTGTGACATAGGCTCATATATTAAAGCTAACCAAAAAGTGGGAAGAGTTCAACTAAGCTTCGTTTCGGTGTTTTTGAATATTATCACAGTTTACAAATGTCCATGGATTGTAAGAATCCACAGATTGCAAACATCTATGGTTTGCAAATCTACGGAGATAATAATTATTCATGGTTTGCATAAATTTTTTTTCACAAATTGGAAACATCCACCGGTTGCAAATACGCATGTACTCGTATTATAAATATCCACAATTAAACCATCCATGCAGGTCAGAGTTTGCACCAGTCAGAAGCGAAGGTAATTCATTTAGACTCCTAACACCTACGAACTTCTGCAGCACTTGAGGAAGTCGCACCGATAACAATAAAAAAAAATTGAATGGCTATAATTCAAGGACAAAATGACTATACGAAGGAAGTAATCCGGTACAAAATCGTTTTTCAACAAAAACTACACTTTCCCTTCACTCGGCCAATTCCTCACGCCAGCAAACACATACGTTGCTATCTAAGCGGCTGAAAATATCAGTTCTATGGAGATGCTACATCACCAACTCGACAGATGTGATACCAGTAGAGCGAGAGTAGAGGCACCGGTATCGTCTTATGAGCAGCTAGCGTGCGCAGAAAGTCACTGACTCGAAGCAATTGATATTGATCGAAAAATTCTTCCAACCAACTGAGGTGTCGGCCAAAAGTGAAGCTCGTTTCTAAAATTCAAACATTGATTTGTCAAGCTTATTTGGGCGCTCCAAGACATTACTTTTTCGCGTTTTACCAGTCACCAACTTGACTGTTCTCGCCCAGCTCAAGCATTGTTCAGACTGCAGTTACTAGAATTAACCGACGGTTTACAGTGCCGCTAAGTTAAGCGCATTTCCGAGAACTGAGGGACTTCGGCAACACTGTGGCACCAAGAGTTCCAAGTAGGAAACGGAGATCAGTAGCTGTGGCCTAGAATAAATTAAATCCTTATGGCTAATAAACTTCAAGCGTTTCATGACTTCTCCCTTAACATGACATAAAAACCTGCTAATTGTAAACAGCAAATGTTTGCACATCTGCACATCATCTCGATAAGAACAAATGTAGAATTTGAGACAAACAAAGAGGGTCTGCAACAAACCTAACATATTCTATTTTACATTTACCTAACTTTCACCGCAGGAGCGCTAATTCCCATAATACGAGTACAATAGCTTTATCTTCCCATTGGGAAGTGTAATTGCAAAAAATGTCATGTTACATAACCCTCGTACTATAAAAAAGAAAGATAATAAATCACAAGAATCGCAAGCAAACCATTATCAAAGCAAACACCGCGACACCAGGTTTCACAACAATCGAGAAATTTAAAAAAAACTCAACTAAATCTAAGCACAAGATAAACTTGAGCAACATGCACACAAACGGAGTTGCGCGGGACACAGAACGCGCAGCAACATCCTGGGGCCTGAGTCATGGCCATAATCTGTGTATCCTGTTTACGTCATTTGAATGAACATCAGCGACAGCTCGAGATATTGATGCTTTCTCACCAACAGCTGTCGTAAAGTGAAGAGCTTCGACGAAATTGATATTGACTCAAGCAGAAAAGATCGGAAAGATAATATGGTGAAGCTTGTTGTGAGAGGTCATGGAAGGTGAGAGTAAGAAATTAAGTAGCAAACGAAAAAACTAATACTTAGGGCTGTCGATCCAATACATTAGATTGAATAAAAAAATGCTAAAAACACAAGGTTGGGGAATTTTTCTACGATCGTTGTGTAAGTTTTGGAAAGATGATTTTCAGGAAGAAACGCCAAGCTTTTTCGTGACTACTGAAAAATATTCAAAGAAAATCAAATGACATACTTCATGCCATTTTCGAGTATTATGCCCATATCACCCATACACCACAAGTCACACAAAACATACTTGGAGAACCCAAATCCTATGACGAAGTCCACAAGAAACGTACAACGACTCCATCTAAGTTGAATAATTTTATGCAGCGGCATAGGTGAACAACTAAAATCTTAATAAAACACCACACTGCACGCTACTGTTTTCTCATTAGTCTATTTAACTTCTAGTCGAATGACAAATAAACCCCACAAAAGATTAACGTGATGAAACACCAAACCAAACGCTGCTTTTAAGTACTGCGGCACACAAGCTCATCGAGTCCATTTTTTGCAATAATAAGCAATCAGCAAGAGTTATCAGTAAACTTGCCTACGTCTTGGCTGGCATTTACTAACGAGCAGAAGGTCAGGCACCAATAATAAAACCACAATTCGACGGTGGCAAAAGAACTCTATGGTTTCTTTTGATAAAATTACCGTTAATTTTATGGCCAAAGATATTGTATTCAAACAAAGCAAAAGTAATAAATATCATTTGCACTACGCTCTATTATATACGTTTACAGGGGCGGCACAATGTTCCCAAGATACGATGCATGGGCTAGTCATCTTCCACTACTGTCACTTCAAGTACGAATAAATTACCAAAGAAGACATCAACTAGCAGCACAGAGTAGTGGTTTCTGGGTAACAGTAAAAACTAGATTCCAAAGTTAAAAAAATCGTAGCGTAACCCTGAAGATATGTAGTAAGCCCCAATTGCAAATATTTTCAAAGGAGACTGAGTTACACACGGTATCACCACACCGAGTCATTCGAGCCGTGCTATGTGTAAGGTGGAGGGTTACTAAATTCGTTCCTAGTTAAATTTTACCAAACCATATTGAATATCGTGAGGCTACTTTGCGAGCGAACAAAGGCAAAATATTGTACATAAAGCACTGGAAAATGATAAAATCCCATTAAAAATTGGGCTTGAGTGCGACATAATAAAATGATAAATAAAACACTGTAAACGCACGTGATAGTGGGATCACCCTAACGGTACAATGTTCAATGAAGAGCATAACTCAAGGCATGATCAAAGAATACGAGTGTGAAAATGGCACCAAGAAGTATAAGAACATGAGTTTATGATTGATTGATTTTTAAGTTAGTTGCGGCATCCCATCCCACAACAAAGACGTTCAAAGAGAGGAAGAATGAAGGCACCATTTAGCATGGAGTTGAGGAAAGTGTGTTCCCGCACAGGATCCCCTGAGCATAGAAACAGTAAGTTGAGAAGGACGGTTAGAAACTAAGATTAAAGGAGAAGAAAAAAATCTGAGGTGCGGGAAAACAAGAGAACACTAAACCGAAAAAAGATGGTCCATAACAAAAACCTAATCTATTGCAACAAAAAGTAGGATTACCTAACTACCAGTTTGAGACCTCACATTTTCCCCTGAGAGTGTTAATTCCAATAGATACAATAGTTCTGTCCTGCTGAAGGGAACATGAATTCAATGAACGCTATACCCTAGAAGCATCAGAGAAGTTGCGCTACGAGATGAATTGTGGAGCAAGTGTGTGAGAGGTTGGGTAGTAACGTGAGTGGCTTTGTGATAGCTACAAAAATACATCCATCGTGAAAACTCCCCCACTTGAGACTGTCATCCTTAGGCGTACACGATGAGAGCGGATGATGAGGACGCAAGAGGTGTTTAAAAATGCAAGAACTGAAGATCTATTGAAGGAAAACGTTTAAATGCAAAGAATTTCACCTCGAGATAACTTCGTGAGATGTAAAACGTTAGCAAGGAAGTGAGAGCAAGGTGAGCAGAGGCAGCAAAAACGTCACTTCATCATGAATTTGGTCTGCTGAGAACGCGAGAGGATAAAAGCGGTCATTTGATGCTGGGGTATGATCGATCGAGCGCCTCCTGAAGGCAGGAGGTAGGCCGTGTGCTTGCATTGCAGCTTTGGTCTAGAGAGTAGTATCCATCATTCAAAACACGAAATGGGCAGCGTACCTGCAATTTCCGAGAGTGGACCAAGTAAACGCGCAGTACTTTCGACTCCTCTTACCCGTTTCCCTAACGTACGCAACAAAAAGGAATAAGTGAAAGTTATCTCAAGACTTAACGCTTGCAGTGACTGTTTTCACGTTAACTGCCAAGCGACGCATCTTTGATCACTGGAAGATTTTCATAATGCATTCATCGCTCGTCACGAATTCAATTTTCAGAAACATGTGATCAGAACCTAATGAATCACTATTCATTTGCCGTTTGTTGTTTCCAATATTGAAGGTTAAATTTGAAAATAATTTGAGCTGAATGTTCAACATCAGTATAATCTGAGTCAGTTGCATTCACCACCATGGTACGCCTTTAGTTTCATTTCCTTGAAGCAAGTGGTATCCAAGTTCGAGGTTTGCACGGATATAAAACAGGAAGGAAAGTGAAACGTAGCATCGAAAACGAGTACTCCTAAAGCTCTACACTCTTGTGTGAGAAAGACTTGTTAAAGACTTGTTAACCAACGTAATAACAAACAATTGATAAGGCCTATTTAACACGTTAACTGTGGTGGGTTAAACTGAATTTCTATATTCAACTCAAATCCGAGTTAATTTTAAAGATCAATTTTAATAACAATGAACATCAAATAGATCGCGCCTTCATTTAGTTTTCATTGAGTATTCACGAAAGGTGAGTTGGTGACAGCTGGTCGGTCGGTCAGCAGCATCATGAAAATCCCCTCTGCGACCACCAGTGGATCCTTTCGCAGGAAACGTGTCAAGTTACAAATTTTCCCCTCAAATGATATCTTGAGACCCATTAAAGACTGCAACAAGTTGAAGGAAGTATTCACTCAGATCTAAATGTTGTCCCTGGGTTGTTTGTGAATTAAGGTTTGGATTCTTATCATCCGGGCTTCGAAATCGTCCTACATTACCCCAACCCGCTTGGGTACGTTCACAAGGCGCTCTGCAGTAGTATTACACAGGACACTTTTCCAAGTCCGTTGTTTTATAATGATATGCATGGTATATCTACTGGATTCACTTTTATATGACGCGTACATGGTATATTTTTGGGTTCATTGTTGTATAATGCTGTGTACAAGGTATATATATTGGGTTCATTTTTAAATAAAGACATGTATATGGTATTTCTATTGGGTTCATTTTTAAATAAAGACATGTACATGGTGTATTTATTGGGTTTATTGTGACCTATAAAGATTCGTAGCTGTGAAATGTTCAAATGCCTGGATCCCGTTGCTCGAGTTCAGTGGACACGGCGATGAGGGAGACACTGGGTGTGGTGGTGAGATCCAGTATGGCTCTGGGTCTGTAAGGCTCTGTTAATGAAAAAATCTGGAAATTCAAGTTTTTTTCGCCTCTGTGGACGACCTTCACGAGGAGTTCAAAAATTGCCTCGTCCAAAAATGGAGAAGGAAAAAAATTCGTAAGATAAAATTTTTACGCGAAGTTGTGAAAAAATATGCAAAAGCTAATTAATGTAGGTCACTGTGTAGATCTGGTGTAAGCACTCTTGATTTGAGTGTGAGTATTGGGTTATTGCTCTGATTAGTTAAGCAGCGCCGGAAAAACAGCATTATTGTTCAAATACTTACTTTGCACAGGTCATTACGAGTTTCAGTCTATTTACATTGGCAAAACATTGTAATTGTGCTTGAACCGTTTTTAGAATTGAAAATATTAGGTTAGGCTCACCTCAATGTCAAATTTTCTATCTACTGCCTCAACACGAACAAAAAGGGTAAGGCTAATGAGTTAACAGTACGTGACCAAGAGGAGCCAACAAACACGCATTTTTTGTGTACGAAGTACGGTTTCTTAGCCAACGCTTTGTTGCTTTAGCAGTGATCTAGTGGTATTCTCTTCGCACTCATACACACACTCACACCGCCATGTCCACTGAACTCGAGCAGCGAGATCCAGGTCCAGGCAGTTGAATATTTCACAGCTTCGAATTATTATGCAACAACAGACCAAATTAATACACCATGTACACATCCTTACATAACAATGGACCCAATAGATTTATACAATGTAGAAATCTTTATATAACGGACGCAATAGATCAACTATGTAGATATCTTTACATAAAGACGCAATAGATTAACTGTGTAGATCTTGCCCAACGACAGACCCATTAGATACACCAAGTACATATCGTTGTATAGCAATGGTCCAAATAGATAGGCTACATGCTTGTCTTTTATATAAGAATGGCCCCAATGATACACCATGTAGATATCTTTACGTAAAAACAGGCCCTAAAAGTATACCATGTAGATAAGTAAATCCCGATTGAAGATAGGTGTACTACATATATGTATTTAAAGTGAGTTAGGACCTAGAGTATGGATACATTCACTTTACATAGATATAACTATTGAAGGCCCATTTTCAGGAATTAGGGTCACAAACCTAAAAATGATCTCAAATAAAAATTCAGAACTTAGCAACATGTCAAGAACTACTGGAGATTAGTATAAAACTTCCATAATCCTAAGAATGTTAGCGCTACTTGGCAACAAATTATTGTACCCGTAATTTCAATAAGATCGACGGAATGGAAGCTTTAATAAGCTTATGTAAGAAACCAAAGTGGCCCTTCGTTAACTGTGTTCGCAAGATGACCACTGGAACTTGACCTGGTATATGCCGTTTCCGTTTCTGCAGTTTAAATATGTTCTGTTGCCGGTAAGTGCAAAAAGAACGTGAAGTGAACATACTTAATGCCGGTAAGTGTAGAGAGAATGTGAAAACACTTCACAGCTTCAGCTTTTATGGATAAACGTTTTGTGAGTTTAACAAGAAACCAATGATTAACGTACGGTACTGCTAATGCAGTGCTTATGTTCAACAAGACATCTGCGAAGGAATTAAGAGGCGGTAACTCAAAAAAGGAAGAATTCTCTACTCGTTTCTAAAGATAGCCCATCTGCACCAGTGTCGAAAATAGTTGTGATATTTCTGTGTAACAAGCGATGAATACGATTAAATTAGTGCAGCAAAACATGCTCATTGCATCATGTTAGGTAAGTTGCTTACTCGTAGCAACACAAAGGCAGAGTCTAAGTTGGCATCCGTACTGGGCCATGAAATGCGGAGGCACAAATGAAAGTGTTTTCTCTAAAATATCAGTTTACACTCCTATAAGAGAATTTGATACAATTTTCGCTCAGTTAAGATCCGATAAACGCCACCAAAAAAATTGAAATTGTGAGATTAGTTGAATCTGAACAGTCAACTACATTTTGAGGGCGATTAAAAATAATTCTACATACAGTTGATGGGCAATATTTTAAATTTTCAACATGCGTCTGCTGCATATACGTAGTCCTTACATAAAAGACTTAGTCACCAGGGGTCTCACCTCATGAGTTATGCATAGGCAGGTCTATGTATGAGAAGTAATTACGGAAAGTTTAAGTTTTGAACAAATGTACGACACGAGATTTGCATTATGTAAATTTGAGACCTACCAGGTGTTTCAAATTATACTCTTGTGCTATGAGATCACTAGCAACACTGAAAGAAATAATAGCTCTATTTTGAAACACCCAGGTGCATCTGACGTTTGTCCCAAAACCGAGACACGCAGATGCATCATCAATGAGACACCCAAGATTAGGATGCATACCAGTGTCTCTAGACCCGATTTAGAGACGCTCTAGTGTCTCACTAAAAGTGCTTCAGTGTCTCATTGATGAGAAACTTGGGCTTGAGTTTGATGCATTTACAACCGATGTCTCACACAAAACTCTACGGATATTAAGTTGTAGCATTGCACTGCCAAGCAAGGTTGACGTTTCCAGCGCCATGAAGAAATTTGTAGACGCTTACGTATTCTTGAGCTAAGCGAGAGCTGCTGCTGGTGACATCAATACTTGGTCTTACCGCTGCAGAACTGCGCCAGAAACTGCACTCGTCTCCAGCAGTTAGAACTTTTCATGCCCCCAGCTACACTTCTCGTTCAGCTCAGAGCAGTAGCGATTAAGCGTTAACTTCCCCTGAAGAGACCATCGAAACAGTCTACAGGAGAAGTTAAATGCATAGCAAAAATTTAATTTGCTCCGTGTTACATTTACTGAACACTTATTTAACTAAAGTCAGTTTTGAGGGGTGACTAAGCTATTACATTATCATCGCCAATAAAAGATAGGCAGCATTTTGAGGCACTTCGCGCTCATCGAGGGGTCGCACTTCCGATGAGACATCTACTCTCTTTTTGAGACGTTCTGGCTATCTATGAGACACCTGAACAGCCATGAGACACTTAGAGAGGCAAAAATTTCTTTCAGTGAACGAATCTTGCTTGTTCACAGATGACGCCGTACTAGAGATTTTGACCATATTAAAGGAATTCGTGCTGAGAGCATCAATTCCATTTTTTTCTTAAGCTACGCGTCAAATGATTGCTTTGGCCACGAGTCTAACATAGGTCATGTTACGTCAGGGGAAGGATTAAGCTGTCCAAAAACGATTTTTGAGTGAAACATTATCAAACGAGTGCTTCATGGTGGTGTATATTTACCACCTTCTTCCTTGACAGGGTTGAGATGTCTATCTAATATGCATATCGAGACCAAGGACTGCTGCAGAATAGCATTCGAGACGCCTGCAACTAAGCTTCATAGATTCAAGGATTGCTCGATTGAGTTTGGTATTATTTCCATCAATCACAGCCGGGAGACGGTGAAGTCGCGCACAGTCATCGGGCATTGTGCTATTAATGTACAAATGAAGTTCTGAATAATAAGCTAAGATATTTTCAGGTTTTTTGTTTCTTCACTCCCATGTTAAAAACATTAAAATCATACCCAGAAACTAAAGCCCAAACAGACGAAATTAAAAAGCGACCAAAGTTGAGTTTCTTCTGAAATTCTCATCACACTCACGCGGCTCATACCCTAGAACTACCACCGACACGAGTTTGTTATTTTCAGATTAACCCTCATTCACTTACAACTTTTTTAGAACGTCTCGACTGCCGCAGATGGGACCTGCGACAGAAAATGGCATCTCTAAAAGAGCTGGGATAACACTTGCAATGTCCCGGTCGAGTTGTTCACTCAGCCTCAAGTTGTCCAAACAAACGCGAGGCGGTACAGCTGTTCGTGAGCTAGTGGTGCCAGTGCGAATTGAGGCGTGCCTAAATTGTATAAACTAACACAAATTTTTCTCGCTTCGATATAAGCCAATCAAGAATTACGGAAACCTTTGAGCTTTAAATGTGTATTTAGTATATTATTATTGAATAATTTGCCTTTGGTGTTCTTAAGCACCTGGAGACTTTCAAGCGTAGAATAGGCCCAATTACGTTCATTATTCTAAGGAGAAACATTCCGGAGGTATCTTTTCTTATTAATCAGTTTACACACCTAGTCAGTGCTAACGCTCATTGGGAACAATGTTCAAATGGATCCGGTGGAGTGCTCCCATCTCTCCGCCGCCTCTCGCTTCACTAATGTATACCAAAAAAATTGTTTTGGAGTACGTATGAGCGAACTTTTCACGAATTCGTCGATCAAGCATCGCGGCTACTCTGATAGAAATCACAGCTCTTTCATAAGAAATGTATCAAGTTTTGTAAATCGAATAATACTCGCCAAATTTATCGGATGTTTTATGAGATGTAAAAACTCACCTGACTGCACATAAAAGAGATACTAGCAACCAATTAAATTTAAAACTAATCCTGATAAGCCAACGTCGGGCATAAAAAAGAACCACATTAAAACAACACCTACAAGAAACACAAACTAACTATAAGCTGTACAGAAGCAAGACAAACTTATCTTCAATTCTTTGACTAAAAAAAATGCTCACTTCAAAATTAAAAATATGCGAAATCAGCTTCACATTTCCCGCTTACCTTCAAGAAGAAGTTGAATGTCCTTGCTGACAACCATGATGTCACGTCACACCTGGCCCGCCGGTCAACTATGACAGGCTACAAGAGATTTCAACTCTACACCGAAATAATTGACCGAGTCAGTGAGTCATGTCAGAGCTTGCACCACTTCTCACACACCAGCGTACTACAGGAAAGCTGAGCTTCGTTTCTGAACGCTCACTGGCATTCAGACACTGACAGTTTGATTACACTGTTATTTCCTCAACAAAAACAAGTCTGAAAATCAAATTACAATAATTAATAAAAATTTTAACGTTGTTTCACATGATACATAAGCGTAAAAACTCGGATTTTGATCGATTTTATTGAAAACTGACATCTATTTCGTTTTTTCAATTGAGAACATTGGAAAAACCACTGATTAAAAAATGCGAGATACAATGTTTTATTAACTCATAGCACAAAATTTACCGAAAGTAATCGTATAGGCACATGGACGTAATCTCTTAACATGAACGTACGTAAAATTTAGTTTAGTCGTTAGTTTTAGCCACTCTTCCCGCAGCAACAAATGCGATCCAAAGACAGGAAGGAGGAAGGCACCATTTAGTTTGGAGTTAAGAAAACGCGGAATCTACGCAGAAAGGACATAGAAACAGTAAGTTGTGAAAGAAGATCATGAAGAAGATAAAATTTGAAGAAGAAAGTAGTAGGTGCTGAAAAACAGGACAGCAGTGAACCGAAAAAGGTGGTCCTTAACATAACAAAAACATTTTATTTCAACAAAAAGAAAGCCTACCTAACTCTCAGCTCGGGCCCTCACATTGTCCCCCTGGGAGCGCTAGTTCCCATAGATACAATATTTGTCTCCCCCTGAGGGGTGAACGTAGGTAAAATAAAAGCAAATGCTCGATCCTGATCATCATACTATGCAACGCAGCAAAACACACAAAATAACAAAATAACTTAAATCTACTAATAATTTATGTCATCAACTTGAGATGATGAAACACGCCATCAGTTTTAACCGAATTTGCCAAGTTACATCGAGGAACGGACACTATTTGAAAATGATTTTCTAAGATGTTTGCTTAAAAAGGAGTTCAAGCCTCCCTTACCACAAAAGAGGTGTTCCCAAATATCAGGAAAACACCATTTAGGACGGAATTAGGGGAATGGTGAATTTATGCACAGACACGTGTCTTCACTCCCTGCGCGGAAGAACAGCAAGGTTGAAAAAAGTTCATGAAACAAGATACAAGTTAAAGAAGAAAGTAGTAGGTGCTGAAAAAAGTCAGCAGTGGGCCCATAAAGGTGGTCCGTCTCACAACAAAAAATCTACTCTATTTCAATAAAAGGATGATCTACATTACCTTCAGCTCGGGACCTCATGAATGATTTTTCAAAATGATAATTTAGCCACTAGAATTTCCGTTCTATAAAATTTAACTACAAAAATTACCAGGAACACAGTGACCGTTCTCAAAAACAGCTACAAAAACAGTCTGGTTCCGATAATCAATGCACCACAGTTGTGATGAGCACCACACGTGCGCTGCACAGGTGTTGGGCAGGCGGCGAGCAGCAGTCACTGCAGCACCAAGCGCTCGACAGTCCGCGTGTCTATGTGTATAGACGGTGAACAGCGATGGAATATTACCGTTCAGAATATGTAACTTTTTTCATAGCCTCTTAACGCAGAGCGCTCCACTTTGGACTAGTATGTAGATCGTGAAATCAATTTCTCCAAACTCAATGACGCATTCTCCGGAACAAGCGGATTCTTTGGTGAAGTTGGAACCGAAAACATCCTCTAACCTATTGAGTGTACGCTTCACTCCCACCTCTTTAAAATAAGCGCTGGCAAACCATTGCCAATGAAAACAAATTATATCGTGAAATGGAGCAATCTAACAAGTTTTTTCTACGAGTATAACGGACCTCCCGCGAGATCTAATAACATCACTTCGACACGTGACTTAGAGAGCGCGGGACACTACATTCCTCAGCAATACCTCCATTCCTGTAGGTGGTTGGTTGAGAGCGATAAACGTGGCAAAGTAAACTTAAAACAGTATTAAACTCACAGCAAGACGTCACATCGTCGCTTCGACTTCATTCAACCCGGAATTGTATGTCTCATATTACGCTAATGTTTCTCGCATCCTGAGTGCAATTTCATCAGCTGAGTAAATACTTCCAGCTTCGAATGCGACTTACATCCCCGCAAGCGACTGTTCACACCTAACGCGACAAGCGAAGGTGTCTTGACAAAGGGATGATAAAATAGCAATCAACTGATAAATAATTCCGTTGACACAGCGGCAATACAACGTTTCGTAATGAGGGATCTCATCAGCAGTGCAAAAGTACATAGACAACTCTACGCTGGAGCAGACGATGAACAGTTTGAAGCAAACCAACCGATCAGCTTGTACAGACACGGTTCTACCTCCAGCATGTTTAAACAATTCCCTTCAGCTCAAACAAAAAGATAAACAAGCCCAGTGCATCACGTTTGACAAGAGAAAGTACATCTCAAATCAGCAAGTCAGTTATGGGGGAAAGAGCATCTACCATACACACGTTCCTATCGAAGATACCTTCGCTCTGGGTACTTGTCTAACCCGAAGCCAAGCAAAGCCTAAAAGCGATCTGGAAGCACCAGTTAGCTAAAATATTAATTTCAAAAATTGCAAAGGGGCGATGGAAATAAAATAAAATTAAATTAGATGAAGTATTCTCAATTAATCACAACATTTATCATAATTAACCACCACAAATGTGTTCTAAAGAAAGGAAGAAGGAAGGTACCATTTAGTTTGGAGTTATGGGAACGAAGAATCTATGCACAAAGTCTGTTCTCATTCAAGATACCCTGCACATAGAAACAGGGAGTCATGATGGAAGTTTATGAAACAAGATGTAAGTTGGAGGTAGAAGTAGTGGGTGCAACTGGATAACAGCGAACAACTGGATAACAGCGAACAACTGGATAACAGCGAACAACTGGATAACAGCGAACAACTGGATAACAGCCAATTGAAAAAATGATAATCCGCAACAAGAAAAAATTGTTCTACTTCTATAAAAGAAGGCGTACTGAATATTCAGTTCGGTACTTCACATTTTTGGTTACGTAATTCGGGCACCACACAGCAAGGCTGCCAGGCAGCAACGCCGTCACCATAAGCAAATGAGCACAAATGGAAAGCACGAAACCCCCATGACGCAACAGAACAGCTCAGAGCTTCGCTCAACCGACACTTGACGCGCAAGTTACGTATTGCGTACACCGAAATGCCCTCATTAAAAGATAAACAAATTATTGACTGGAAGAACTGACACACACGCTACTAGAAAGGACCGTTTTCCGAAGTGAACCATCATGACATTCATCATTAATAGGAACATGTAATACTCGTAGTTTGCGCAGCTCCTGGACCATTTACTGAAATAATTTAGTTACAAAAGTTTTGTAATTTTTTTTTGTTATGACGAGGTTTTCGTCAAGCTCCCATTGGAACTTCGATAACAGAAAGCAAGATCCACGACCGCATAAATCAGATCACGCAATTCCTAAGCCTATATTAACACGAAAATAAAACTTCATAGTTACAAAAACAACCAGAAAAAGATATTCAAATTCGGTCGACCTTCGATTCCAATATAACGTACGATAACACCAAAAAACTTCATTTATCGCGCACTCGCTGCTCCCGGAAATTTGACGAGGCATTTATGCATGCAAACCTGCGAGAAGCGAGCGATACACTTGGCGATCACGGTCATCACCACGGGATTGCTCCCTGTTAAAATGGCGGTGACACAGGGAATGTGGGATGCACGGTGCTGTGGTCCGTTTATGGTGTTTTAGTTGCATCACCTATGAATGATTGATTCATTCCTTGCTTGCACGGTCGCTGCAAGCAAGCCTGCGCTAGTGACATTTACAATAATGCAATGTATTCCCCCGACAAACTTAGTACGAAGTGATGATAATACTCAAGACCAACCCAAACTACAGTATCACGAGTGATGGTACTCAGCATCCACATTCACGTAACGCCTGCATAAGTTCACGTATAATGCGAGAACAAAACTGAGTCAGCAATAATGATCCTTGGAGCACGCGCACACTAGATCGATAGAAACTTCACTTTTCAGGACAGTCGTGAAACTACAGGAGCGTTGAGCTATTATAACTTATTCACTCTCATATTTTCAGCTAAAAACCTACCGACGTCTTCAATGATGGCGAGTCCAAATGGCAACGGGACGAACTGAATAACATACAAGAAATCATAACAAGAACCACTTAACATAAAGTGAACGGAGAAACTGTAATAATACAAAAGATTCTATATACGAAAGTAAAGCAAAAGTTAAAACCCAAAATGGAGCTACATTCAGGTTGACACAAGATGTAAACGTAAACGCAACTTCCTTCGATCTTAACACGAAAGATAAGAAAACACAAATTTATACACGTAATTACGAAAGAAGATAAAGTCACGCAAAGCAGGGCATTACGTACAACTGAGCTCAAAGAAATACCTAGTTGAGACCAAGCCACACCCGAACTGGAGCCTCAGCGCAAGTACGACGTGAGGCACAGAACTGAACACGAGATGCAAAGCAGCTCACGCCTCACACAGCGCGCAAGGACACGCCAGTTTTTTGCTGGGCAGCTTTTGCTGCAGCGGCGGCCTTCGCCGGCCTGGAGGTGGCTCGAGTGTCCGCATATCTGGGTCTGCAAGCTAATAGATGTGTAAATTCTGCACTTCGTCTGCAAGTCTGAAGATCGGTAAGCATGCAAGTACTAGATCTGAAAGTTTACTGCAGGCCCGTAAGTCTGAAGGCTAACGAGTCCGTAGACCTACCCTAGCGCCGCTGGCGATCCACGCGCTCGACGAAAACAAGAAAAATCTGAAAGCAATTTAGTGATGTGCGATGTAATTACTTGTACTGACACCACAAACCAGGGCAATTTATTTTTGTTATCACGTTTTTACGAGTACATGCCGAACCCATTGATTCTTATGAACATTGTTTTTGAGAACATTGTTCTTATGAACATTGTTTCAAAAGAATTGTAGCGTTCATTTGTTTCGCCTCCGTTGATCACTTCGGACAAAATATTCTTTTGCTCGGTTTAAGTATATACAATAATTGCAAAAAGAGCATAAATTAATATGATAGTATTCGAGAACATGTACCCATGATTTGAAGTGCACGAATTGGAAGCTGTAATGATATCGATTCCCATAGAAATTTCAAAATGCAAAGCATTAATAAAAAGCATTGTTGAACGAAAATCAATATTTTACAAATACGGTAAAAGATTGTACATTCAAACATGGAAGCTCTTACGATAGCATTAAAATGTCCTCAGCAACGATGAAGACTTATTTTGCAGCGAGTCATCAACAATCCTCCTCGAAAACAAGCGATATTTCTACTAGAACAGAAGATAGTGACAAGATCGCTACGTTTCAGTCTCTTGAAGTAACTATACATAGCGTCACAAGCAAGGTGTATCATAAATAGCTATCTCTGTCCGTTCAAAATCTTCAATTTCAGGCTTGAAAAAATTACCTCAAAGGCCACCCAATATCAGGAAGCCCTGGATGGCTGTCAGATGCTGAATGGTCTTCATGGTCAAATTTTAACCGAAAAGAGTGTGAATTTGAATACTCTGGCCAAAAAGATTGTAAAAGTCAAGCAAGTTTTATCCAAGAGAGGAAGAAGGAAGGCACTATTCAGTATGGAGTTGAGCGAACAAGGAATCTAAGTACAAGGTGAGTTCCCACACAAGATCTCCTTGCGCATAGAAGCAGTAAGTTAAGAATTTAATTGGTGAAATGAGATTTATAACACAAAAATTGGTTTCAGCCTCCCTAACAACAACAAAGATGTTCAAAGAGAGGAAAGATGAAGGCACCATTTAGTGTGGAGTTTATGGACCACGGAATCTATACACAAAGGGTGTTCCTGCACAGGATCCCGTGGGCGACGAAACAGAAAGTTAAAAGGGAAGGCAATGGAACAAAATAATAAAAGTTGAATAAGAAAATAGTAGTTGTAAAAGAACACGATAGTAGCGAACAAAAAAAAAATGGTCAGTAACAAAACAAAAAACTTATTTTATTTCAACAAAAGGAAAACCAACCCAACCCTAAGCTCCGGACCTCACATCTGCCCCCTGAGAGCGCTCATTCCCATGGAGACAATAGTTGTATCTCCCCGAGGGGTGACCATTAAAGACAATAAAGCAACCATACTAAAGGCTACCTCGGAACGCAAGTGTGCAAGCACTCGCCTACCAGGCAACGATGCCTGGCCAAATTTTCCGAAGAAACGATAGAATAACTAAAAAATTATCAACAATTTCCTTGCTCCGCTCAGACTTAACGTATTAATTGATGTAACACACCTCTTGCACTCTCTAAAGAGCGTTAGAAAATATTTATTGTGCATCAGCTATATACTCTAAAACACCATTACGAATAGTTGTCGTCCATTTCGTAGAATCAGGTCATGAATGACGTGAAAATGTATTCAGTAATCCGCAATACGAATCTAACAATGTTTTCTCCCATTTCTCACAAGCAATCTTTCTTTTTAGTAACGGTGAATATAACTAACTTGTCAGTGAAAAAACTGCTATTCGGGTCGTGACATGTACGTCCCCACAGAGCAATTCTTTTCAATGAACATGGTAACGTAGATGCGACCTTGAAGAGTTCGTTGGAAACCGCTGAATTATGAACACTTTCGCAACAGAAAATTACGAAACCGATTGATAAGAATCGGTGTATGTTAGGTCCACCTACAAGCTCCTGGCGAGCGTCATGGTCGAAGCAATTATTGCATGGTCATCGGCAGTAAACGATTCTCATAAACATGAAAACGAAAAGTGATTTTAGAAAACCATAAATTGCTCCTAAAAGGAGCTTATAACAACCTTGAAGAACAGCGAGAAAAAATCGCGAACTGTTGCAACACTTAAATCTTAATTTAAGTTATTGATAGCGTTATAAAATAAATTGCACACCATGAAAACCAATAAAAACGAAGATTAGATTATTAGATTATTGGTATAGTTTAAGCCTCCCTATCCGCAACAAATGCGATCCAAATTGAGGAAGAAGGAAGGCACCATTTAGTATGGAGTTAAGGGAATGCGGAATCTATGCAGAAATTATACAGAACAGTAAGTTGAGAAAGAAGTATTCGATTGGAATAGACCCTCGAAGTGTGTTTCCACACAATATTCCGTGCGCATAGCCACAGTGAGTCAGCGACCAATTTCATGAAACAAAACAAAAGTTGAAGAAGAAAGTGGTAGATACCGAATGACAGCAGTAAAGCCAAAAAAGACGGTCAGAAACAAAACGAAAACCTTTTCTATCTCAACAAAAATAAGGCCTACTTAACTTTCAGCGCGGGACCTCACATCTTGTCCCAGGGAGCGATAAGCTCTATGGATACAATGTCATTTACAAAAGGGGTGAATAATGCGGGAAAAAAAGAGGAAGAATACTCGGAAGGAGTTCACTCAAGTGAGGTAAAGAGAGAGAAAAACTAGGAAGCAATAAAAGGTAAAGATAAAACTAGGACACAAATATAAAAAGTTACAACGAAATGAGAAAAAACCACATGAAAATAGAAAGTAAGGAAAAAAATTTAGAACGAAATTAATAACAAAAAACCTCGGAAGAGGAAAAATAAAACAGAGAAGTACACACAGTAACAGGCGCTAAAGTTCAGGGCTTGGACGCCCGCCCTCACACTGCGAACGTCGACTTAAAAAAGCGGGAATATGGCGGAGCTCGCAGGCCAGAGGGCGCCGCCATTCAGGTCAGACTCACGCACAAGGACGAGCGTGGACGTGAGTCACCTACATTTATGGCTCTCAAATTAATCAACAGCTGCATGGCATAATATTTTCGATAAGCTGTGCTGTAGAGAATATTGAGAATGAGGTGACTAAATTACGCGACATATATGCATAAGTTGAAAATGAAAAAGTAGTATTGAAGCATGACAGGCTAAATGAAACCCAAAAAAGACAATCAAATGATTGAAATAGAGAGATTAAATGCACTTAAATCCTACTATTCAGCACATACGAAATACATGCATAAATACTGCCATTTAAGTACATACAAACTGCCATCATTAGGCTCATACAGAAACGCTTCCAGGAAGCAGCAACAGAAGACACATAAAAATGCAGCCAGTAAAGCATGTACATAGAACATACAGAAATGCTACTAGTAAGGACTAACGGAGGGCATACAAAAATGCTGCCAGTAAGCAGCGACAAAAGCCGTGAAGAAATGCGACTAGTAAGCCAGGAACAGAAGAGACACAGAAATGCTGCCGGTACGTAAGTCCCAACATTGGACATAGAAAAATCGCAACCACAAATGGCAGCACCGTTCCTAGGGGCAGCCATTGATCATTGCGCTAACAAAAGCGAGCGCGTCACGCTTCTGCGGAGCTGACGCCTGCGTGCACTCTTGACAACCGAAGGGAAAACTGTAGGAACAAAGTTAGGAAAAATAATATTATTGTTGTCTAGGTGGATGATCAAGTGATACAAATGTATTAAATTTGTGCTGTTCAAGAGTGGTTACTATGGACTATCCAAATTTGAAAAAAACTTCTGTTGTATTTTACTACTGTTCACGATATTTCAACCACGAAACACTCGTATACGTTAGGCACAAAGAGAGCACGGTGAGAAATATTATACAAGGAGAGTGAAGCAGCTCAATCGACGCAGAGGTCAGAAGACGCGCGAGCATTTCGACGACTTTCCCCGTCGAAGATAAATGCGCAGGCATGCAGCGTTAACAGTTCATGGCGCGCTGGTCAGACACAAAGAGCTGCCGCAAACAGGGTAATTTTGCCTAGTAAATGCGGCCTGCACATCGGTATGTTGGTGCTAACACGGCAGTAGCAGCCCTCTCGGCTGTGTGGGTGAGAGTAGAACTTCGAAGTAATTCGAAAGTGGGATAGTGGAATCAACTGAAAGTAGGATTGCGGTATCGATTGTAAATGGAATGGTGGTATCAATGGAAAGCTGGATTGCAGCATAAATTGAAAGTGGGATTGCGATATAATTAGAAAGTAGGATAACGGTAAAATTTGAAAATAGGATTAAGGTACATATTGAAAGTGGGATTACGGTATAAATTGGAAGCGGGATTGCGGTTTAAATTGAAAGTGGGATTGTGGTACATATAGAAAGCGGGATTGCGGTATAAATTGAAAGCAGGATTGCGGAATAAATTTAAAGCGGGATTGTGGTACAAATTGAAAGCGGGATAGTGGTACCAATTGAAAGCAGGATTGCAGCAATGACTTAGATCCGGATCGGTCTAATTAAAAGTTAAATTGTAGTATCAACTGAAAGTTGAATTAAGGTGATTATAAAAATAGGGATTGCAGTACTGATTGACAAACGGATGGCAATACCAATTGAAAACAGTACTATATAAATCAAAGCTTTCATTATTAATCAAAAATGTGATAACAGCAGTTGAGTGTGGAATGGAGGTGTTATCCGAAAATTAATTTCCGTTCCTCTAACACAAACAAAAGTTTTCTCAAATCAGTACCGACTGCATTTAGTGCCGGGTCCTTAACAATCGGGTCTCATCAGTCATAATTTTGAAAAGGAATGAGAAATTTTTACATGCGTAAGTTCAACACTAAAACGTAAGTTTAGATTGCCATTGACGCAAGTTTAGATTATGAGATACTTGAACCCTTCTTGCTCATATAAAATGTGTTCTCAATAAAAGAAATATGAAGGCCCCATTTACACAGAATTGGATTCAAGAAACGATTAACCTATACACGAGGCGTGTCCCCAAACCGTGTTCAGAGAAATGGCAAGATTGAAACACGTGTATGACATGAGCGTTGAAGAAAGTTCTAGGCGCTGAAAAAAGCAGAAAAAATGACAGCAAGGAAGCGAAACAAGATGTACCGTAATCAAATGAAAGATCTATGCTATTGCAACAAGATCGTTCATCATTCCTCTGGGCACGGTAATTACCCTAGACACAATAATTGCATCCTCCCAAAGGAGAACATTCACGCAGGAACTTAACGATGACACTACAACGAAATGATATTAAAAAGTAACAAGTTACTAGATGGTACAGAAAACACGGCATTTAGAATGAAAATGAAAGATTAGATTATTAGATTTTTAGTAAGTTTAAGCCTCCCTATCCGCTACAAAGGCGATCCAAAGAGAGGAAGGAGGAAGACACCATTTAGTATGGAGTTTAGGGAACGTGGAATCTACGCAGAAAGGGCATAGAAACAGTAAGATGAGAAAGAAGTTTATGAAACAAGATCAAAGTTCAAGAAGAAAGTAGTAGGTGTTGAAAAACAGGACAGCAGTGAACCGAAAAAAGATGGTCCGTAACAGAACAAAAACCTATGTTATTTCAACAAAAAGGAAGCCTACCTAACCCTTAGCTCGGGCCCTCACAAAGTCCCCCTGGGAGCGCTAATTCCCATAGATACAATAGTTGTATCCCCCTGAGGGGATGAAAATGAAAGTCACAAGCTTAGTTTTTCTTACGAAAAATAAGCAAGAAATCATTTCCCGCAGACAGAATACGAAAAAAAATTGGTCGATCATTAAGCAACCTACTATAATGAGAAGAAACATTTCGTTAATTTTCTTGCAGTGTGCATTGCAGCATACAATTAAACAGATGTTGAAGTATACACATGTTGCAGGAGGCAATAAGTTTCAGTGAACAGGTTGAGTTTACCTAGGAGAGGAGTTGCATGATCGCTGTCTTGAATTTACCAGTACATACAACCTTGGCCCCAAAATTCATACAAAACTCTTTTTAAAAATTTTGAAATGTGTCGTTAGACTATAGGGAGCAATAATCGAAATAATATTCAAGAATCTACGGCTGTCAACCTAGTGTTTTGTTTAGCATTCTTTTTATTCGCTAAAAAGTAACACTGAGGGGTTGAATTAGTTGACGTTGGAATGACTGCAAATGCTAGAAATGATGAACTATTAACGGGATATGGTACGTAAAGTGTCAAAACATCGAGAACGCTAACGCTCATGTCCAAAAACATAGCTGCCCCAATTTTGCCATTTAGTTCAAAACATTTCCCTACATGCCCCTGAGGGGTGATTGAATTATTTTAAATTTCGTCAATTTCCCTAAACTGAAAGCACTAGCCATCCTGGCACTGAAGTTACCGTCAGAAGGCAAAGGATTGATTAACACTTAAACCGCAATTGTTTAAACGGAAGTTCATTATTCAACACAAATTTAAAATCAATTGTAGCAAGCAATTTTGAAAAACGTAAACATTAACTAGATCGTATTTAATTTGGCTTTAATTCAGCATTTATCAAAATTCAGTTCGCTACTACTGGTCGGTCAGCAGCATTATAAAAATCCCCTCTGTGACCACCGATGGCGCATGTCGCGGTCAAAGTTTTAAGCCCACTGAGGGAACTTCCACAAAGAACTCGTCTGCATCAGTTACTAAGCGACTGTCAAGCGTAAGTGGGATACCGCCTGATGTTCAAATTACCCTCTATTTTTTTCTTGCGTATTAGTCCAGGTGTAGAAAAGAATGAAAAGTTTTTATTATTAATTAACAGGCACTCAAACGGTCACTGCCCTTTTTCAGCAGCACTCATTTATTCCAAATGTATAAGTAGTCGTTTGTATAACAGCAAAGTTAGAAGAGTCAAGCTAGAATAATGTCTAGAGTATTCAACGCAACGATTCAGCTTTCAACCACTGTATTTTTTCACTCGCATTTACCTTGTGTATTCTGGGTAAAAATGTTTCAGTTAATGGGAACAAAAGCGCTCCATACCTCTCCGAACAGCCTGTCATCCCTCAGAATATTTTCTAGGAGACATGACAGAGAGATTTATTCATACACTCCCCGATCATCAATTAAACTGTTAGGAGATTTGATAATAAGTTCTTGAAACTGCTTCGCGATGCTAATTGGTTTTGCTATTGGCCAAAAATACGCAGATGATAATGATAATGAAAATGAATAACCTATTAGATTAAACTAGTTGTTAGTTTAAGCCTCCCTTACCGCAACAAAGGCGTTCTAAAGAGAGGAAGGCATCATTTAGTATGGAGTTAAGGGAACGCAGAATCTATGCACAAGCCGCATAGAATCAGTAAGTTGAGAAAGAAGTTCATGAAACAGGATAAAAGTGGAAAAAGAAAATAGGTGCTGAAAAACAGAACCGCGGTGATCCGAAAAAAGATGGTCTTTAACATAAAAAAAACATTTCATTTCAGCAAAAAGTAGGCCTACCTAACTCTCAGCTCGAAACCTCGTATTTTCCCCCTAGGAGCGCAAATTCTTACAGATACAATAGCTGTCTCCCCCTGAGGGGTGATAAATAACTAATTGACCTCATGCAGCTGACTTAGATAAAATAAACCGAGAGGATATGCAACTTGAGACAGATTGGTGGGATATAATGTCGCCGACGCGGTGCAACCTCGTGCTTGCTGTGAGTTAGCTCAATGGACCTCGGCCTGCTAACCTACTTAATATCATGGTTCAACAACAGTTTACTGCCGATTAGGCATACTGAAAAAGTGACACTCTACCTTGATAATTCTTAACGTACGGTACATACCAAAAGTGAGCGGAGTTTCAACGTCTACGTCGGCATAACTTACTGCGGCTGATAAGAAGTCTGCGTAAGTACCGTTTATCAAGAAACGAATAAATAACTATGGAGAAAAAAATGAAAAATAAAGTAATACGATGGCAAATTGAATGATAGTTTAGTGAAAACGAAAAAAAAATAAAATTATCTTCACCATATCTATAACTGACTTCATCAACTGTAACTTATTCAAGGAGAGCAACTAAAGCGCGAGATGTGCAGCAGTTCTCAATACCATAGCAGCAAAGAAAAAATAGGTTTTTGGGTTACTCATTCATGTACATGATTATGATTTAAAAACTACAAATAATCCTAAGAAAATGGTTTTATCAATGATTAGAAAGCAACCATCAACAACTTATATTAGCAATTTCAGCTGATGAAAAGCTTAGCACTCTGATTAACATTCATAGAAAATATACAAATATGTTAATTCATTTGCGCACAAAAATTTTCATCGTAATAAACTCTATTACATCCCTATAAAAAAATCAAGTATGCGATCTTTGAGAATTTCTCAACTGAAAGCAACAAGTTGCTCATGATTATTTTAATTCTCATTCATTTCCTGAGGCACAAACAAACCAGACATAACCAGAGCAGGAGGCAAAAGCATCACGGTGTCTCAAAATGCACTCGACGCACTACTATATTAAGACGCAAGACGATCACGTGCGTACATTCATTGAAAGGCTGGAGTAAATGCGTCTCAGACTGAAGCGAGGAGTAGGTCCAACGGACGGGTGTCCCATTTCTCTAGATTTCTGGTCCAAATTTCTCAATTTGACTTATTTTTCAAATATAATTCGGCCTCAAAGACCACCATTCATCTGACGACTCTGCAGGGCAAGTAGATATCGAGTGGCTAAATATTATGTGAAGAAAATGGCCAAACTAGACCAGAAAAAAGGCCGATCCGGCAACACTGGGTCCAACGTACGCGACTGTTGACCACGGTACTGTTGACCACCTCGTGGAGGAACTATGTATAACGAGTACTGTATGTGCGTAGTTGCCTAATTACGCTGCACTCCGACACGCATGACGCAACAATCAATTAATGTGATGGGAGACAGTCAGAGGAAAATCACATTCATATTTTAATTTAACATTTCAACATGATACAAAATGAAATGATATTACAACATGATACAAAATGAAATGATATTACAACATGATACAAAATGAAATGATTTTAATCTATTATTAACTAATAAAGCACCTATGATGCAAAGCTAGCGTAACATTCGTTCAAAAATGGAACTAAAATGTTACGGTGAAATTCATGGACATTCAATAATGAATGATTTGGAATATACAATTATAGCACTAGTGAGTTTTGGCACAGAAAATAAAAATGTAGTTCAAACAGTGTAGATAACGAGTGGAACTTAAAATGGAGTAACGCAAAAGGAGATGTGCAAATTCCTTCAGAGACACTGAATAAAATCCGTAACATTTATTATTAAGACTTATTAAATAGTTGACTGCGATGGGTTAAACTGAAGTTCAATATTAAATTCCAATTAAAGATAATTTAAGAGATCAATTTGGAAAATAACGGAAATTAAATAGATCGTGCCTTCATTGAGTTTTCATTTGTTTATGGAAATCGAGTTAGTGACAGCTGGTCGGTCAGCAGCACTATTAAAATCTCCTCAGGGGATTTTAATATTGAATATCCCCTAAGGGGATTTGCAGGGGTGGGTCGCATCACAGACAAAGTGTTAGAGTGTTGGTTGAATTAACGCAACGATGTTGCCTACTCAAAGGGCTCTACTGCACGCACGTTAATTACAAAAAGACAGCAACAGCATGGGTGCTTTATGATTAAGTAACTCATTCATATCCGCATAAACTGGGCTTTTGCATATCATTCTTAAAATATTATATGATTGGGAATAATAAAAAGAACCTTTCATTACCACCAGCTCCTACAGTTTCAGTGAACACAATTTCACAGCTACAAATTTCTATACAATATCTTACTACGGTTTTGAGCCGAATATTTCAAAAATTTTTGTACAGCACGCAGAGTTGCACAAAGGATCCCAAACCTACTTCCCCCAAGAGCTAGGGAATATCAGAAACAATAAAAAGTATTTTACTAACTCATGGGACTAACTCACATTGTTCTCAAATCTTGCTCCATATGTTTTGAAGGCAGTGAAAAAATATATTAAGGTGACATCCAAGATAAAAAAAAATAACGTAATACCGTAAGGATTTAACAGCAATTAATATCTCTTACAGCGTTGGTTCAATTCTTCACAGGACTTCGATTTTTCAGAAATTGACTCATCAGCATATTATATTTTATTGAATTTATTGAACCCAGACTGAAATTGTTGTGTAGGTGTACAATGCAGAATTAGCATTAGCCCAGAGAGGTGGAAGTCTTAAAATTCCCTTTAGCTCTAGTTGTGTTCGAGTGAGAAAGAGAAATGAATGCGTTTTGTGACGTATGCCACCTTTCAGTGAGGAGCTAAACGAAAAAAATTGGTAAATAGACTTTTTCAATCAATGATACATATTTTAAACATTTTTACTGAGAACAAAATAAATATTTCGTGTTTTCCTCTTAATTCCTTTCGTTTACTATAAACATCTTTCACTTGACAAAAGTTGTACATTTTTGGTTAATAGCCAGAGTATTCTTGCAAGCTCGGGAGCTCAGCACCATTACATCAAAAAGTATTTACTCAGGCAAAAGCAGCAATAAATTAAAACTCAGGACAATTTCCGCAGCACAAGCAATCACACATAAAATTAATCATTTCATTTAATTAGCTCATCAGTACCAAAATAAAACATTCGTTGAATATTTCATTTTCGTTAGGTGAAATGGTAAACTAGGAAACTCGACCGTTTAAAGTTGACGAAACGTTGATATAAACTGACATCATGAAGAAAATCCGAAGAAGATGATCACCCCTTCCTACCTGGGTCCTGCAGTGCACTGTAGCCGACTCAACCGCCTAACCCGAACGTTGTCCCCGACTCCGAGTTGCCTCAGCCAATACGCATGACGCAATAGTGAGGGAAAGCGGCAAGCCAGCTGGCCAGGGCTAGAGCAGACACAACGCTACTTTACCTGTTCCGCGAACAGCAAAAAGTGAACAAAAAGAGGAGGAACGCATTCTTACAGCATCCGCACAGGAGCCTGCTAACACTGGTCAGTCAGAAAAGTTATGATCAACAGCGTATAAGCACAGGTTAGTCCTGCAGAACCAAATTCACTGCACCATCGCGACAAGGGCATCAGTCTAAAATGAAAACTGAATGCGAGCTCTACGTCTCGATAACATGTATCTATTTGGCGCTGAAGCCAAGGCATTGACCTTCTTCGATAATTACAGAATCGATCAAAAGAGTACTAATTTAAGACGTTACAATTCTGTTCACTCCGTCCACAACAACTTCACTAGATAATTTTGCAATTTATAATAATTTAAACTCTCTAATTCTTCTTCATCATCATCATGAAACATTTTAAGATGAAACAGAAAAATACAATGGGAAAACACTGATTTCGTCGTATTAAATGTCAAAAGCTAAATGTCAGCCCCAAATGTGATCTATTTATCCAAGCGCAAATATGAACCTTTCGACAGGAGCTAGCCCAGTCCTTTGAGCAAAAAAATTTAACTTCTTTCATATCTTAATTTGTCGATGTCTTATGTTAATGAACAATACATTCCACCTTTCCCAAAAAGCAATTGGTCGAGGGGCTGAGGTCGGGAACATTAGCGGGCCAACGCAGGTTCAACCCATGGCTGACTACTCTGACAGAGAACATATTCAAAATAGATGAGACATTAGTCGAAGAGACGTCACATTCAAAGGTTGATATACACTCGTACATGCAAAATCATGGTGGCATAAATGCCGCTGGAGACAATAAAAGTCGTGTTTATTCTGACCGACGAACATTTCGATCGTCTATGACCAACTTAAACGTCAGAAACTGGACTTGGTACCGTGGCTTCTCACAATGCAGAATTGGCATGAACCAACAATTATTTCGTCACCTATTTCTTCCTCCAAGTTTTGAATCAATCACAGGAATTTAATAACATTTGAAATTAAAATAATCATAACTTTTTCATGAAAGCAACTTACAAAACGATTTACACAAAAACGAAAATAAAAAGTAAAATTTTAATACGGTACAAGAACAAGCAGTGGAAATCGCACGCCTATTTAATTTTAATATCCACACGTTGTGTCTTTAACTGTATTAAAAAGAAAAACGCGCTTAACTTTTAAAAGGTTTTGCTAGCTGTGCGAATATTTAGCTCCAGGACTGGTGGAGTGAAGAGCATTCCATGGGGCCAGATTTTCAAACGATGTACGTCGTCGTAGGCAGCCAAGTTCTTCGATGTTAAAAAAAAACGTTGCTGTTGGCTGTTCCACTGAAGGCCCGTCTACACCATCAATCTTTCGACCGAATCTTGTGATTTTTAGCAGTACACGAACACAGATGTAAAACTGCCATATTTCGGTGTTTTTGAGTTTTCGAAACTATTGGAAAACTCCGAACACAAACTTTCGTAGAAACAGCACACACTAGCTTGTTTATGTATTGTAGATGGTGTTTTTGCTCATGAATTGCTTGGTTTCTAAGTCTTTTTACCCATTTATCAATTTAATTGTGTTTTTCTCGGAAAGACAGTAAATTCTAGGACTGCATGGATATTGGAGTTACCGAAATCAATTATGTAACGCGTACAATATTTATTCAGTAATAACATTTGTCAATAGGTTTAGCTTTCATTGATGATAATTTAATTAAAATGAAAACTAACTGCCAATGTGCTTCGGTGTCCCGCCGCCGAAAACGTAGTCTGGACACGATTCCGAAATGTTTATTTTTGTTCGCATTTTGATGTGTTTGTGATTGAAAAGTTGGATAGTATAGCCGGGTCTACAGACGACGCAGCTCCTCACCACGGCATTTACGCACCTCCAAGTGACTCAAAAGCGGCGCATCAGCTCGTCATGAGCGCGTTGCGTTCGCGAAAGTTTTTCAGGTATTTCCCCGATGAAGACGAAATACCTTCACGAATGTGTAACCGCACGCCCTTGTTTTGTGGGTCAAATCTTTCTTAATTTTTCATTCAAGGCCAAATCCATCCAATACATGAGTAACGCCCAAATCACCCTTTAATTTTTATGTAATGAGTAAAATATAAATTAACCTTAATTTCAGAGTAATGCCTAAATCCATCGTAACTGATTAGTAATGAGTAAAGTAAAATCCATTTCAATTGTTTAATAAAGTCTAAATCTATTTAAATTTCTTAGTAAAAAATGACCAAATCTCAAGTTCTTAGTATGGTCCAAATCCATTTCAACTCCTTAGTAAAAGCCCGCTTGAAATACTCGAAAGTTTCACCAATACGGGCAACCGTGCAAGAAACAATACACAAAAAGTAATGCCTAGAATTGTTCATAATGCGTCAGAGAACAGGATGGGCGCCCCCTTCAGACGAGAACGTGGTCTCCAACCACACAATTTCTCCTCACCGCAAATTTGCTTCTTCGAGTCAGCACAAAATTTTCTCGACTTATAGAAGCACCAAGCTAACATTTGAAAAATTACGGGGGAATAACTTGTATTTGGCATAGTAAAGGTGAAAATTTCTCACGTAGTGTAACCACTGAGGCAGTATGAACGAATACAAAGATAACACTTCCTACCAACTGACCCAAGGTTAACGAATGAAAAATTAGATATAACGGACGGAAAACAAATTGCGAAATGGATCCCAAAATCTTAGTGGAGGCAAAGTTCAACTCCGCTGCGATTCATTTGTTAAAATTCGCACCACTCTAACACATGATGTTTCCAACACACTGTAGTCGAACATAAAACTTTTTATTATTAAGAAAGAGCAATTACAAGTGGAAAAACAATTGTGCAATCTCTTTTACAGGAAATGTATACTAATTTAGATCCAATAGACGTGCAATAGCTGGGTTTGCATTCAAAACGCCCTTATCACGCTAAATGTTTCCAGGAAGAGGAATGCTTCTCTGCAGCTTTTTAGACACATTCGCGTACCAACGCAGCTTACGACTGACTGACACGCCTGCGACACCCTCCTACCACTGCTGTTTACACACTGAACTCTGGAAGTGGACTGTGGAAGTTGGAACTGTCGGTTGAAACTCGTATACCGTGCTGTGGAAGTTGGAACCACGGAACCACGGTGAAACGCTGAACAGTGAACTACATCATGACTACGCTGAAGTATATCGTTTACTTGTGCGTTGCATTACGTTGGCTCTAAACTATGCAACTAACGCTGAGAGTAACGCGCGCTTTGCAAGTTTGAATGTGCTACACGCCTTCCAAGTATGAAACAACAGTTTCATACTATGATTTTCCGATTACGTCGGCGTTTGCTACGAAACAACGCGGAAACTTTATTCCACCTGAGCGAGACTCCACAGTTTCTTGACTGAATGGACAAGCCAAATAAATTCACTCATATGCAAAGTAAGGAATTGACTTCTTGGACTTTCCTTCAATTGCCACATTCAAGAGTAAGCAGGGGGGGAAAATAATTGACAATGATATAAATTGAAAGGTGCCTGCGCAGCACACACATGAATGTTTTTGTCCAGTAGGTTTTTGTGACTCTGGGCAACCAAGTGAGGGAGGAATGAGCTCAAAAATAGTTTACGGTACTATTGAGCTCGTATGTTATCGTAGCCAGTTATGGTACTCTGCATTTTCGTAGGATTTTGGAAATGAACACGCGTTGTGAGTGCAGTGGTAAAGCGAAAATGGTAGGAGGAGACCAGGAATTAGCTTCGAAACGTATTACCACAGTCTGATCAATTCTTATTCAAAAATATAATGAAATATACAGTATGTCCCGCAAAAAACCGAACCGAGTATTTATTTTCGCGTATCAGTAATACCATCATAATTAGTAATATTTTTTCTTTAGGTTGATTTTGTAGGATAATTTTGCTAGAAATTAAATGCTATGGAGTTCTTATGATGGTATTACTGATACGGTATAATAAGTATTCGGTTCGCGTTTTTGTGGGGCACACTGTAGTATTTATATAGTGGAACAACCTCGGTAGAAAATCAACGATTCCTTTCACTCAAAATCGTGTGGCAAACTGAATTTTCGGGCTGTAGGACATGCACGATGAATTTTACGGGATTATTTTTTTAAAAAGCCGAAAATATGACTCAGTATTTCATCTCAGGACGATTGACAACAAAAGTTCCATCATTGTCGAGCAGTGCTGCATCCGACTTACATCAGAAAAAAATTATCTAAATTATCTTAGCAATATTTTCCTCGTGATGAATATCAGAATTGAAAAAATGCGAGAAGATAATGTGCAACAGCATTTGTGGAGCAGGCCCATACCTAATTTTAATTGTTTCTACTCGGGAGCTGTGATATATACCAAAAATATATCCGAAATAGCGGAACCAAGTTAAAGAAAACGAAAATATACGAACGATTTTGAGTATTCTTGATTGTTTTAAAAACGTCATACACTGTATGTAATATTATGTGGATGCCTGAGAACTAGATAAAAACTACACTTCTCTGTTTTTTTCAATTCTAGCTTAATTGTATTGAAATATTTTTTTCATGCCCCAAAATAAAGGAACAATACAGAAAAAAATAAAAATTGTGGCGCATGTATCAAAGATTCGCACTTCACACATTTGCAATTTTTTTACGCAATTAGAGCGTAATGTCTAAAATAACTTACTGACTGAATCAAATTATTTCTATCGATGAAAAATTGATAAATCTCAAGGAAATGGAGCTTTTGCTCATTTGGTTCTTTTCCAGATAAGCCCCGCCACTAATGTAACACATGAGTTCACCCACTTGTAACTTTTGAAATAATGCACCTATCGACTTTAAATTACTCTCAAACGAAAAATTAAAATATTCGTTCGTTTGTAAGTAATTTGAAGTCGGTAGGGGCATTATTTCGAAAGTTACAAGTGGGTGAACATATGGGTTGCATCATGGCGGGACTTCTCTGGAAAAGATCCGCCCTATTTTCTGATAGTTCAAACACTCAGGCAACTGAATGGTGTTGGTACTTCAGCACTCAAGTTTGGGGAATTTGATTTGCCAACATTTTACCGCTGAACAAATACGTCTTGAATTATTTAATCGCGTCGATGAATGGCATTTCTCTAAGGCCAGAAAGTTAACAAAGATCAATGAATAATAGTAAAATATAAACCGTGAATCTACAAAATTATTGCAACAAATTGATCTCGGAGAAGTGAGAAAAAATGCGATTAGCGTTTCTGCGATACATTTCTTAAAGCAGTAAAATTTGATAATAGCTTATCTTATGTGGAAGTAATTCAACCTTTAACGTGTATTCAACAGAAGTAAACATGACATTAAATAAATAGCAAATGGATTGGAAAAATTCAACAAGGAAATATTGAAAAAATTTAAGTGAGTTTTTTCGTTAAATTATCATTTTCAAATTCAACCGTTAAATAATGGTCAAAAATTCATTTGAAAAAAATTCATTCATTTGGAAGAAAGTCAAAAATTCATTTGAACGAAAAGCTTGGAATGATGATCGTTGTGTGTCAGTCCAAAACTACATCAAATATATACACTGTACATGGTTTAAAGGGTATTTCAGAACTCCGGCACTCATGCCTTTAGCTGTATCTTTTTCCTCGCGATAAGTTGCATTTACTTGAACGATGGATTCAATTTTCATTGCCGCACTATTTTTTCGGCTCGTAAACAAAAGGATTGTAATTCATTAAAGGATTTTTATCTCATTCGAATGAAATCTATGAAGTGCTACTATAGCGTGAAATCTAACGCCATATATCGCCTACCCAGGTGCAGTTTGAAATGTACAAATGAAGTGCTTATGGCTTAATTAAATGTATGGAAATAAGTAATATCCACTAGTAACCTAACTTAACCTCACGCTATAGTGCTAGCTAGAGGTAGACCTCATGCTATAGTGTGGTATAGGCCTCACGCTATAGCAGCACCATCTATGATACCATTCAAGTAGATATAAATTATTAGCAATGTTGCAGACAGGAAATAAACATTAATATATTAAGCAAATTATTATAGTGGGGATTCAATGTTTGTTAGAGTAACCTCAGCCCGTTTATAACTCTTCGAGCTTCAAGAGGTATCATAGCTACAGTTTACCATCGTTAGGTAACTGTCGATAACGAGTAAATTGAGAACCCATGTTTAGGTCAGGTTACGTTAGGATAAGTTAGGATAGCATAGGGTGGGTTAATATGGACTACAAAGAATAGGTCAACTCAAGTCAGGTAATGTTTTAATAGATTAGGTGAAGACAAATTAGATTTGGTTAGGCTAGGACAGGTTAGGATAGGCTTGGCTGGGACATGAGGGTAGATTTAAATTGGTACGGTACGGATACTTGTTTGGGTTAGGATAATTTACGCTAGGACTGAAGGTAATATAAGGATAGGTTAGGAGAAGATAGGTTATATTTTAATTATTTAGGTGAAGGTAGGACAGGTTAGGCTAGAATATGTTAAGTTGGGACACCGGAACCTTACATATTCGGTCAGGTTAGAAAAGGTACCGTTAATCAAGAAAAAATGACTGATTTATTCGACGAGTCCCGCTAGATTTGTAGTTCAATTTTCTGACGAATTTCTTCGGTTACTTCCTGTCAGCCAATATTAAATTAAATATAATCTAATATAACAAACAAATTATTGTTTCATAAGTGCCAACTGTTTTGAATTACCATGGAAATAAACAAAATACATCAGAAGTAAGTTATTGTACGTTATAAAACTAATCAGGAAACTTGTCTTGAATATTGGCGTTTGAGTGACAAATTTCCCTGAGGGAAATGATGCTGTCAAGCCCAGTCACCAATGCGAATTTTAACGCCTCCAAAAAAGTCACGTACCGCAAATGTTCAATAAAGGCACTTATTAGTTGTTCTCTCACCGTACTTTGACTTCTCCGAATAACACAGTTTTGCTGGGACAACAAGTGCTAGAAGCAAAATGAGTTTCATTTCTGAAAGTGAGACATTTCCTGCATTCAGATAAGCCATTTTAACTAAGCAATGTTTCCTGACTGCAACACTAATTCTATAATAATTTACCAGAGCCTTGCGAGAGTTTATTTGAATTTCACCATAATTTATTTAGATTTGAGTTGTACTCAGTTGAAATTTAAGTTTGATTCATCTAAATTTCAGATTAATTTCTTAATTTGAGTTTACTTAAATTAGGATTCACTTTGACTACATTCATTTATTGTTTGATTAAATTGAATTTGAGTTTCGTTATATTGCCATTGATTTTGAGTAATTTTGGTTGAAATTTGTTTTTAATGTAATTAATTTGAAACAGAAAATGTTCAATTTAGCCCCCATTTTTGAAAATACCGAAATATCGCTCCAACAGAGTCTGATTTCATTCCCGTAAATAATGAGTTACGTGGCAATACACACAAATATTAACACCTATTCTATCTTTATCGAGTTTCGTATAATACTTGTGAGTCCACGCTCTTTTTCTGCCTTTTAAAGCACCCTAGCGAGCTTTACTACTCGTTGTGCTCTCTTTGTCTCATCCTACACGATTGGTCTTTCCAGAATATGATAAGTAGTATTTTCAGTAACTAGGATACAAAATCATTGAAGTAAATATCCAAATACGCTCTTCAGACTATTCTAGTTCACCTACGGAGAGTTTTATCACACGATTTTCTTCGCAGACTTGACGTAGATTACAGCATTCATTATTGCTTTCGAGTTGTGCCGGGTCCGAAGTTAGTCAAACCTCGCCTACAGCAGCCCTCGGTGAGAGAGCAATAAAAAAACTCTGGCAGAGAAAGTAAGCCGCGTGGGGCCTACCTTTCTTTTGGTCCCCTCAGGGGAGGTCCTGCATGGCAGGCGCGGCATAGCTGCTCTTGGCACCTCGCGCTCATTCAAGGAAATGCCGCTACTTGCCTGACGACAGGATTTGTTACTCTCGTTTTCAGCTGCACCAAACGTAGCTCGCAACACGTTTTTCTCATTCATGATAAGGCTGTGTTACTCGGTATATGTTCTTTGATCAGTAGCGAGGATATCGGACGGAATTGAAAATATCTCACGTTAGAATGATGTTTTCCTATGTTAAACAATATAAACAATGTAAACAATTAAAAAATTAAAACAATTTATTTACCACAAGTGATACAACAATAGACTGTATCTCAAGTCTAGTACAATGGACAAATTTGAGTATAGCTACTTGTGGGCCCGAATAAGTTCAGCGACTTTTAGGGCATCCTATCATTACAAGCTATTTTAAAGTGTGCAGTTATTGTTAACCTAATTTACTTAACATATGGGCACACAAGACTAATCATGTTTCGATGCTTATTTTTTTACTTGAAAAAAATAGTTTATTTTAGGTAGATGGGAACAGTATATTCAAGAAAAGCGATTAGGAGCATAAGATCTATATTATTAATCATGGCAGATAACCTCACCAAGATAAGTCGTACAACAAAAGAAAAAAAATTGACTTGAATTACCTTATATGATTAATTTTTCGATAGCTTTGAAAGCTTTGAAAGCTTTTTGAAAGCTACTTAATGATCATAATGGCCAGTTTGAGCAGTTAATAATTGTTTGAGTTCTCTGTCGCCATCATCAGTCAGTGTTTTATACATGAAATTCCATATGGAGAGCTTGTATGTAGAGATCAAAAAGCCTGAGTATTTTTAAGCTTTTGAATGAATCATTTGCGTGAGCACTAAATTCTAATTTCATTACAGCTCGAATGGCTCTTTTTTGGAGTCCAAAGAGAAGATTGTTTTCATTTTTATCAGTTCCGTGCCAAGCTTCTATCCCGTCATGTAGATGTGGCGAAATGAACGTTTGATAAAGTATTTTTAAAGCATCTTCAGCCAATACATTTTTTACCTTATCAAGGATCCCAACAGGTTTTGATAATTTAGCACTGAAGCTTTTATATGTGCAAGATGCTCTTTGAATGTCAGATGTTTGTCTAATACAAATAATGCCCAGAAATTTACATGAGTTGGTTTCTTCAATTTCACCATCATCAATTTTTGTGTAGGTGGAAGAGACATATTTCTCTTGTATGAGATTATAATGTATAATTGTCTTATTGGTATTGAGGCATATTTTATTAGCTTTAAGCCACATCGAAACATTTTGCAGCTCAATATTTATTCTCTCTGCAATTAAAATTGGAGTTTCATTTGGAAGAGCCGCAGAGAGCGGGCTGTCGTCGGCAAAAAGTATGAATTTGAAGAATGCAATAGATTTAACTAAATTGTCGATAAAGATCAAAAAGAGAAGAGGCCCAAGGACCGACCCTTGCGGTACTCCACGGCTGATTGTCAGTAGTTCCGATTGTGCATCGTCAATGCCAACAAATTGCTTTCCATTTTTTAAGTATGATTTGAACCAATCATGTGCAACTCCTCTGACGCCAAAACAGAGTAGTTTCGATAGTAATACGCTATTGCCCATGCAATCGAATGCTTTTCAAAAGTCAAGAAATACGGAGAAAACAAGCTTTCCTTCATCTATGTTAGAATAGAGGTATTGTAAATGGTTTCATACAGCCTGTGTCATCGATTTTTTAGAACGAAAACCGTATTGTTTGTCGTAGAAAAAAGATTTTTGTTCAAAGTAAGAATACACTTTTTCAAGCACAATTTTCTCAAATATTTTGCTAACAATTGGTGGTACAGAGATAGGTGTATAATTATTAATGCAATTTTTATCACCATTTTTAAAAATAGGGGTCACTCTGGAAATTTTGAGAGAGTTGGATAAGAGACCCTGGAAAAGTGATTGGTTGATAATATTAGATATGCACTGTACAATTATTTGAGAATTAATATTGAGTTATTTTTTGTGTGATATGAGTCAGATGAAACATAATTTTAGAGCCAGGGGCAGCAGTAATTTGCTCATTTTATGTTCTAACTGAAGAGACATCTTCAACCTTATTCAACCTAGTTCTAATTTTGCATTTTAATGCACATCTTGTGTCTTTAATGTGACGTTGTACACGAAAATAAAGAAGTTCAATCATTTCTCCTTGCTACTGACGAAATTTTATGAAATTCGTTGGTGTGATGGATTGGAGTAAACGGCTGTTGCTATGTAAAGCATAGATATTTTCAATTTTTTCTCTTTTTTAAGACCCCTAGAACACAAATTTATTTTTCTCAAGCTTTCACTTAGATTTGCCACAATCGTTATCAGGGATCAAATATGCTAAAATTGAACGTATTAAACATATTTATTCTATCAAGTTTGATACAAAAATCGCATTTCAACTAAGGAGCATTTAATGATGCAAAAAAAATATCATGGCGATCTATCCATGACTGTTTATTTTGTCCAGTTTTTAACTGTACTAAACGCTTTCACAATATGTCTTGAATGTTGAATTAGAACATAATTAATTTCTAAGAAATCATTGTCTTATTGTGAATATTATCATACAAGCGAGAAGCTAGTCTTTCTTTGCATATTTTCTGCATGCTTGTCAATCTTTTTTCTAGAAGTTTGCCCCTGTTTCTCCAGTTTAACTAGCTGAAAAATTTTCCATGGAAATTTAAAGACACTACTATGGTTTACGGTCATAGCTAACTTGCCTTTCAAATGTATGATTTTTTATTTCATCTCACTGGAGAATGTATGAATGATATTCCAGCTCACGCATCTTACGAAAGTTGCAATCACGCATTGACGACAAAGCAGAAAATGTGTAGGGAAAAATGTGTTCTCCATTGTTGATTAACATTATTAACTTGACAATCATTCTTCACATTAATAAAATTCTAGTTGTTTATACTCTTAAATATTATTATTCGAGAATAATCGTAGAAGTTTTATTAAATGTAAATGAACTGAACAAAATTCATCGCCATCTGAATAACGCCCCAAAATTTATCCTTTTTTAATTAAATGCTCTTAATTTTTTGTGTTATCTTATTTTAAATTTTATCAAAAAGAGTTAAATTCGTGCATCAGAAAATATGCATTTGGCCCAGATGATGGTTGGAGCAAATCGGGCCAATAGCCCGTGAAACACTAAGTTTTTTCTGTTATGTCCTGAAAAAGGAGATAAAAATCGAAATGAATTCTCTAAAACATCCCCTTTTTTCGTTATTGAGAAGATACAAACATCCAACTGTTATTGCAAGATAAATGCGCTAGAGAATATCAGTATTATGAATTTTCTATGTCAAAACAGGAAGAAACTGCTCTACAGCATTGTTTGAACGTTTTCTCGCACCTTTAGTAGTGAATCAAATGTCTACGGTCCTTTCACAAAAAATTACAAATCTTAACATGAGCAGCTCCGTAATATAATCTCAAATATGAGACGGTGGTAAACCTCGCATTGATAGTCTCAACAGTAAACCTTTTACACACCGCAATCATAGAATGGAGAATTTTTTGGCATTGCATTTCAAATCTCAGATATTCGTCCTGGAAATATTGAACATAACTTGAAGTAATGAGCTTCACAAGAACGATATCAATAAATTGGTTTATAGCTTGTGTTTCTAGAAAATACATTTTTATCCCATTTGCGCAACTCGTTGAAATCTTTTTCTTAATCACTTTCCAAAACGCGTAGAAAGAGCAAGGAAAAATATCGAAACTGAACCAAAAATTTGCGAAAATTTGATTTATGTGGAAAATTTTGTTCACATTGGCATACATGTGTTACAAAATTCTGTATGTCGCATTCCACAGTGCCTTTATATGACGTGACCTGCAGCAATAAAGAATGTATGACCACTCGTGGCCAGCAAGCCATACGGCAGCAATCGGGTTTGCGTTTAGCACAATGTTATATGACATTTCGCATAGTTTACCAGCATGTTTCCTGCACCACGTTATGAATTAATGGCACAAGGAAAATACTGGACCACCTTCGAATTTGATTGTTTGTTTGTTTAACTACCGTCATCTTACAATAACCACTATAACCAAGTCAGCTAAGACAGGTACAGTAATAGAAAAAACGCAACTGTTGTGCTTTTTGTATGTTATTCGAGAGTAAGGGATGTATGGCGGATGTGTGTTTGATCTGGCTCCGCTATTGGCCTAACGACATGGCGTTTTGATGACGTCATTGAAGTGAAGCCTTTCGATTGGCTAGCCAAACAAGAAGAGGTGTATTTTCTATCAAAGAAATTACCCTACCTTGTTTCCTCTACCATGGTATGAGTCAAGTGGCGGGCTGGAAATCTCTATGGATGCATTGGTGCGAGGAATGGAATCTGTTGTAAATCGTACCCCGAAAAATAAGGATGTTAAAGAACATCAGTTTGAACATTTGATCTAACCTATGGTACATATAGGTAAACGGATTTGTATACTCATTTGACAAATTAGATTTTGACTGTACTTAACCCAAAAATGTAATCCTGCAAGCTGGAAAATGAATTTTTTATAACAGTTGAAAGCGTGTGTTTACATTTTTTTGAAGCTCTCTTTACATGAAGCACGAGTTTGTCACTAATTTCTTTTGAATCATAGTAGTAACTATACCAGTACACCAAGTCTCAGCTCATTTTTAATGTAATTAATTTTTGTGTATATGGTACCGTACAACAGTTTAATTCCGGCGTTTTTCCTTACTCTATGTCCCTTCAAAAAACAGCTTATTAAACATCTTCATTGTAAACCATTATGCGGAATCACAGATACATCATATCAGTAAAATGTGAAATCAGTGAATACTTTGCGGAAACCCTGAGAATGAACTCTCAATCGCAACTCGTCTTAATTGTTTTTAGTTTTCATGTTTATGTTGTTGAAGTCGAGCGCGCCTGAATACAGAGCGTAATTTTTCCTTCATTAAAAAGTAGTGCTCGCTGAGCTTCAACCCATTTCTTCAGAAATTTATTCTGTTTTTTCAATTGCATAGCAGCTTTTAAATTGGCAGTATTGAAATAATATTGAAAATCTGCTATGCTCTGTTAAATGCCTCGTTCAAAGGAACCTTCATTTTTTGAACGGTCATCTAAGTTTGATCTTTTGCACGAAATGCAATCGAACGGTATTTTTTAGACGGTATAACTGACGAAACGTTGCAGTACTTCATTTTAAAAATTAACTCAACCATTTTTCACGAGACTCGTATTCACACTCGATCAAAGTTCGGATGACGCCTGAACATAGTGTAGCGTAGAATTTGTGGTGCTTACGAAAGAGCTAACCTTGAAACTTACCCCAAGTTGATACGCTGCCTAGGAGCTATAGTGAAGATATTATTGAAGAACTATCTAGTTCATGACGAGAAGTTTCTAGTGAGTCAAAAACCAACCTAAATAAATACCAAAAGATTCATGGTTCCCAAAAAGCGAACAGACTTAGTAAGAAACTCAAAAACTAATGAATGTACCTAAGAAAGAATCATATTCAGATTCTCGGCAGACCTTTTTAGAAACGTGGACGCTAATAAACTCCCAAAAAAATCTCTGGTGGTATTCCGGCAGACCGTTACTGAGAGGCTCTCGCAGAGACTTTCGAACTGACCCAAATACAGTCGGTCAACATGTAATTTTAGGTCAAAAACTGCGCATCAGAATCAGAGGAAGTCATTTCAGGGAAAGAAACAAGACAGATGTAAAAAATGCTTCGATAATATTCACAACCACGCGGATGCTCAGTAACTTCTTCAAGGTTCATCACTCCACGAGGCTTTTGTCAATTACCTGAACTACTGTCTACAAGAGATACTACAGCGACTGTTGCTCGCCACTTAAAGTCAAGTCTTTACAGAAGGTATTAGTCTTCCCTACAATGAATAGGCAAATTGAAGGTACAAAAGTTGCCACTTCAGAATAAGAAATGTATCTGGAAATTAAGGAATTTTGATTCCCGTTCACAGCGTTACTAATACGGCGATGAGTATGAAACCCCCTTTCAATAATTTTTCAATTGATGTAGCCTAGGGAAAAAGCTAAATGTTCATTCTGCAGCGTGATAAGGTTGCTCTGAATTCAGATTCATACACGTTCATAATAATTTGAAATAGAAACTTATCCACTCATGATATTTCCTCCCTACGTATGCCTTACATCGTATGTTTTATGACAGAATATATTAGCTGAGTACTCATAGTGCCGAGTAACAGATAGACCAAGAATCGTAGTCCATACAATTTTTTTGTCAATAATATCTCTCAGAAATAGTTTTTTCCAATACTTTCACTATCAACAATCGTAACAGTGCTTGTCCGGTGACGGCGTCCAAGAAAAGGATAAATGTCCTTCACACTATTTTGCTCGCCGTGGCACAGTGGTTACGGCATCGCCCTTGCATGAAGGTGTCGAGGGTTCGAATCCCGGCGCGGCGATTTCCCCCTTGAGTATAAGGGAAAACTCAAGCACAATACCCCACTCAACCCAGGTGTCGGAAATCGGTACCGGCTTTACGGGGGAAGCCGTCATGGTGTCCTATGTATAGTATTAGTTTTAAGGCGTTTGAAAAACCAATACACAAGATGATATGTATCAGGCTTGATTGGAAATAAAGCATCCTTAGATGCCGATGTTTGTTTTTACACCGCAGTCATTCTATCTCGAGTACCTTCAGCGTGAGTGAAACAGGATGATAGACAGCACTGACGACTCTAATTCAGTGCTCTCCATTGGATAGCATAATACAATAACTCAGATAGGACGAGGCATTACAACTGGCTCACGATAGAATGAAAATCGTACGGACACAACAAAATCGTTTTGATACAACGATTTGATGCACCTGTGAAACGCTGTTGTTGAGAATTCGGTTAAAGTAGAGACGACAGTATAGACGATCGAAAAAGGTAAAACGTTGATCAAAGTAAAAATATCATCAGGGCACTTTTTAATTAGTATATGAAACCATTAAACTGTCATGTTAAAACTATTAATGTAAAAAAAATTAAACAGGCTGCAAATTTGAGTAACACGAATTTACACTCAGCATGGGCTTAACATGATGAACTTCAATTCCTAGGCATAAATCAAAAGCCACATGTTTCAGCGAAGATTAGGCATTGGTAACAACAACAGAAAATCAAGAACGGTGTCTGGAAAACGCACAGCCTGTCTCGGTACGCCGTGCTCGGTAGCGACTATGTAGTGTCCATTGTAGAGACCAGAGATATCAGTATGGATCCCACGGATACTATGGAAAAGGCAAGTAATACCATGAAGTGCGCGAAGACAAAAAGTTTTTGACTCAAAATAATAGATGTATCTGGAAATGAAGTAGTTATTATTCCCGTTCACAGAGTTACTAATTCGACGATAAGTTTGAAACCCCCTTTCAGTAATTTTTCCATTGATTTCAATCATCGCCTGTTTCATTTGAAACTTGCTTTAGTGATTTTCACTATGTGTGCGGTTGAAATCTCATAGATCTATCATTTAGACGAGATCAGAGAAAGACTCACTGGACATAGTGATGATAGTTTCGATGTAGCCATAATGAGGTAGCTCGGTCATTGGCTGATACAGCTTAGCACGCTTACCGCCCCAAGCGAACAAAGCCGTTTTTAGACAGATGATTTTAAAACCAATCTGTTCGTTGGAACTTCGTTGGAAATAAAACGTTTTTCGTTCTTCTCTATCCATTTCTTTAAAATTTATACATCTTTCACACATCCGTACCATTTCAATGAAAAGTACGTTGTGAGTGTAATAGTGTAGGTGGTCGTCTAGGGTTCCGTGGAATTGTATTTCTCGTACATTTCTTATGAGGAATGAGCAGCTTTGAAATTCGAACCAACTGTGAGTGTGTAACTCATTTAAAAATTACGTAGTGTTAAGTTTCCTAGGATTAGCATTAAACGCTTCAACAATGTTCTCGAAATTGTGCATTATTTAGTTTTTATGGAGTAGAACTAAGGCTTTAACAACATTATTTATCGCATGTGCTTTCCTTCAATAATCTCTAGTAAATTTCTCTGTTTATTTCACAAGCACGTATAATTTAGGTTTTCGCTTATTCGTATTCCGATTCTCTTGTTATCGTAATGTGCTTTAAGTTATAACTTCCCAGCTAAAAATAATGCGAATACCATTCAAATATATTTATTTATCCTGAACCAATGTATTTATAGTGTACAGTTTTTTTAAGTTCATGCTCAATAATCGGTAATAAATATAGGCGCATATAAATTTTTATTTGCGCCGTCAAGTCTGACTTTCTAATTGAAAGATCAATGCAGACAAACCGTGATCTAACTAAACACGTGAACCTCAAAATCAGTCAATCATTTGTATCAGTTGTTTCTATCTATTTGTCGCGTAGAACTTTTCAGACGTGTACTTATTATTGCGAATTAACTGTCGTGTACAGTACATATCTCTCAGCGTCAAACCATGTAGAGCATGGGTGGTTCCAACCTGGGGTGCTCGCACCCTCTGGGGGTCAAAGAAAAGTCCAGGTAAATAACAGGATATTGGCTATTTGTTGATATTTTTATTTCGGGGATGCGAGGTTTGAATGAAATTTCTTTCGGGTTGCGTGACGAGAAAAAAGTTTGGGAACCCCTGGCGTAGAGGGCTTCGTCACGTTGCGGTTGCAGCGTGAGGACCCTAGAATGTACTTGGGATGTTTGCAGCAACAGCGAGGCACAGCATTGGGCTCTCACTGACCATGAGGGGCCCCTCCACATCCCCACTACTGGTACTTCTATGGTGCCGCAGAAAGTAAGTCCACAATTCGTTGTGGTGATCAAGAGCATGTCTGTCTAATGACACATCCTGGCACCTTAACAAATAGAACGTGGCCATTTGTGCCCCAAATTGAGCTCTCGTTCAGGACATTTTTGCCCAAATTTAGAGGAGAGCATGACAACTTGTGTCCAATTTGAGCTATAGTTCAAACATTCAACATTCAAACAGTGTCGCTACGTTGCGTAAAAAAATGTATTATAATTTCAGTTTTCGATAGTTTCAATATCGGTTCTCAACTCTAATAATTCCTCGATTTGCGAAAGATCGGTTTGTATAATTTTAGAAACGGTTCACGAATGTTTGCTCATCTGTCTCATTGAATGTTTACATTTATCCTGCGGGTTTTAAATTACCATTATGTCAATTCATAGCTTGCTTCACGTGTTATTTTCTTCGACGTTCTTCTTACAGAGTAAAGATTAGATTATTTTCGGTTGTTGTCGGTATAACCGACAATAACGTTGAACAAAATGTTCACTTCCCTGAATTATTCCATTATTTTGAAAATTTATCTATTGCTAAGCCACCATTGGTGAGAGACTTGAATCTTTTCATTGATGACCAGGGTCTCCTTAGAAGCAAAGGTATGGACTTAAAAAATGTCCTTACATAAATTACAATGTGGCCAACCCTGTTCTCTTGCCTCCAAAGAGCCACTTGACTAAGCTTTTAATTATTGACGCTGACACTTCTTGTAAGCACTTGGGAGTTCCCTCCACATTGAACACCTTGAGAAACAGGGGTTGGTGGATACCTCGTGCTCAAGCGGTGATTCGGTCAGTCTTGAGGGAATGCATCATTTGCAAACTCTTTACCTCTTTGCCTTTCAAATACCTGCAAGTGACAGACTTGCCGAGTGAGCGGGTGACTCACGTGCGACCGTTTCAGAATGTAGGAGTAGATTTTACGTCCCATTTCTGCGTCCAATTTGGAGAGCAGTTCTGTAAAATGTACGTGCTGTTGTTCACCTGTCTGAGCATCAGAGCAATTCATTTAGAACTCGTCCCTGATCTGAGCATTAAATCTTATCTTAATGCCTTCATTCTGTTCTCTAACACTTTCGGTATTTCCGAGCCGGTGTACTCCGATAATGCTCCTTCTTTCATTCAGGGTAATGTAATCATGAATGAATCTGCATCTCATGAATCTTGTTACTCAGCATTTCATGAGAAACATTATCCGTCACATTCGAATTCCTGTCTACTCCGCTCATTACGGGGGAATCTGGGAGAGAATGATCGGAACAGTGGAAAAATGTTTGTACAAGACTATAGGTCGTAATAAGTGTGATTATTTCAAATGTAAGCTAATCTTGTCTGACATTCAAGAGACGATAAATTCTAGACCTCTTCTTACAGCTGGAGGCGCCGTACCATTGCTGAATAATTTATAACTCCTAACTCTTTCATTAAACCTCTAAAATTGGCACTATTTAATTTTGATTCTTGTATTGGTTCTCAACTGGAGTTTCCTAGCAGAGCACAATTGGTAAAAACTCTTGAATTTAGACAGGAAACCTTCGACCTCCTTTAGAATGCTCGATGTTCTTCTCCTGTGTACTTCTTCCGGTTCCCATACGCTTTCTTGTCTCCTTACTAAAGGTTTAATTTCCCTTTGGTGTTTCGCCTCTTTTCATTATCTGTGAGAGAGAATGTGTGATCGTGTCATCAAGAAGAGATATATCTTTACTAAAATTACCTAGAGTACAGTAGAAAAAGGTTTGGTATTAGAAGCACGAATAAATTATGTAGAAGCAAGTCTTACATGTTATTATTGGGATCGAATAAAGAAAAAGAAACCTAAAATTTTTTATCAATATTAAGCTGGAACTTCATTTTTTTATGTTTCCATCACGAAGTTAGAAACTCGCACGTTTTGGCGTTTCTTTATCTAAAGCTTTTTTCTAGTACACTGATCAATGCAATCATCAGTTCGATGTAGAAAAATGGAGTGTTTCATTTTAATGCAAAAAAAACGGAACAATGAATATCCCGGTTGCACTCACTAAACCAAGTGTGACCAGTTAAATGTTACATTTGTAACTAGACGCCCATAGCTATGTATTTCAGTAATTGAAATTAGAACACTGTCTCACTATTTTAAAAAGAGATGTATCGCGACCCAAGTGAGCGCCAGGCATTTCTGTTACGTAAAATATAAATAAATAAAATAAAATAAACGTATTCTGAAATAAGGATTTATAACAAAAATCTCACATGTTTTCCACACATCGTACTATGAGCCAGTATTGAAATTTATTTCTGTGTGTATTTTTGTTTGTTCATTTTTAACGCCCTTGTTGTGTATTATTTTCTGTAAATTATGATTGGGCGAACTTTTCTCACAACTTGGAATTATTTTGGACGGTATTTTAGTCAGCACATTATAGTGTTTCAGATATTTTTTTGCGAACACATCGCAAACATTTTTATTCCAAAGCTTGCATATAATTTTCAATGACTGCCTTGGCGTTAGAATACCTTTTGTTTTACTTCCAAAAATTAGATATAAGTAATTTTATTTTACAGAATTTTCAAACTTCAACCATGTTTCTTTTCTGTCGTGCTTTCCGGAAATATTTCGCTTTTTCTCACCGTTACTCCGATGGTAAAGTGTTTTTGTTAGCCTTGTACGACAGCTCTTTCTCGTTTATGACTGTCAGAATCTTTTGTGTCAGTATAATATTAATGAATAATCTGATGGAAAATTTTGTTAGTTGGTCACAGAATTACCACGATCTGATTTAAGGTACGCGGTATGGATGCACTAAAACTAGTTTTAAATTTCCGAAATGACTATTTCTTAGTTTTAGAAGCAAAATGATCAATTCCAACCACTACACCAGTGATATTCACTAATTTTTGCAAGAGAGCCACTTCGGTTAAACGCATTGATTGAAAGAGCCGCAGCTACTGCAAGTTGGCGTATATTAAATCAATTTTGTATTAATTGATTAATTTATGTATTTTTCGAGAGCCGCGTAATGAATACCACTGCACTATATTTTCAACAATATCAACAACTTCTGCGGATACTTTAGCTCCAGTGTGAATGTAAGAGACTATTCTCCAAGGCATTTTTCAGTGGTATTTACAGTACAGGATTTGTAAACTTTCAGTTCTTGTGTCTTGAGTAAGACATCCAAAAGAATAGATTTTAGTTTCACTTTCCGCAATTATATATTTCAACCCCAGTCTCAGCTACTGATTACTTCTTATGGTTTTTCAATCAATTTTGAACCATTATGATGAGAAATACATTGAACGTAAATTGATTTTTTTGCAGATCAAAACTATTCTTTTAAAAAAGTTTTTCTATTCAAAGCGATTCCGTATTAACGTCTCAATCTTTTCAGGTTCTTTTATAACTTGCAGCAAACATATACAATATATTTATATTGCTCTGCCTTCGGTTGATTCAACCGATTCTATAGCGACTAGAAAACTTATCGTGGTTTTCCCATGAACTAGATTCAAAGCCCTTCATGTTTTTGAAATACAACTTTTTCAATTTTTAAAAATCAATTTAATTGATAAATTTTTGTGTAAACTTTATAAAAATATACTACGCAATTTTCTTTTTTCCCAGTCTTTCTTTCCTTCTTTCTTTTTCTGTTACACTTGAGAGGAAATGCTTACAAATTAGACCGAAATTGGATAAAAAAAACACCCCTAGACTAAATGTCAATTCATAAATTAGAGATGGCCATCAAGACGTGCTAAAACCCTCGAAGAATTTGAAGGAATCTCTCCACTTGAATGATATTCTTACAAAGCAACTTAATTCTAAAACAGCAGTACAGCCTAACGATTGCACCTCGAGTCTCTTTCCATACGTAAAAAAGTTCCTTATTAAAAAGTCACTTCACTCAGAGTCGATCCCTAAAAATATCAAAGAGAAAGGTAAAACGATTTCTAATCATGTACCTGAAAAGAAAATTAAAGGGCCTCTAAGATGAAACAGTGTGAATCTCACGTTTGGCGAATCGGTAGCTTAAAGTTGTGAAATTATAAAAATGCTAGAAAGCTAGAAGTAAAATTGAACTCATATGATTTTAAAGTTTTACATTTTCCCATCTCTACTCATGCAAATCAGGAAAGATAAAATGATGAATGGAATTAGCATGAGTTCTTACCTATAAATCAGGACACGGTCGTTTTGCTCGAAGAATATCTTACATTGATGAAAAATGTTCAGTTCTGGGCTTTCGTCATCATTTTGTAGTCCAAGTCTTGGAACAATTAAATACACCTGCGAAACACCAAATGATTTCTTTTAACGAAAGATGCATTTAGTGCGTTTCCTATGAATTGTCGAAAAAATTCACTAATTTCGTCCTACAGACGACGGTCGTTGTGTTATAAGATTCGGAAAAATGTGATAATTTCAGTCACAGAGAACACAATTTTGCGAATGAACTTTAAACAAATTTTCAAATGCAAACATGAACTTGAAAATTTAACAATTACTTTCAAATAGAAATTCTGTTACGCAATGACAAATTCATGATATAAAATAATTGGCGTTTGATTGCAATGACTATTATAATAAAAAATATACTTAGACACGTACGTGCTTCCTAACAAATACTGGCTTCAACAAATTTTTCAGAGCTTCAGACAAATTTAAGTCTTTACTCATTCAATATTTATAATAAACAAACATCGGCATCTACGGATGCTTTATTTCCAATTGAAGCATGATACATATCACCTTTTACATTGGTTTTTCAAATGCCTTATAACTAACACCAGGACGCCATGACGCTTTCCCCCGGTCGAAGACCGGTACCCATTTCAGACACCTGGGTAGAGAGGGGTATTGTGCTTAGAATTTTTCTCCTATACCCAACAGAGAAAATCGCCAACAGCGCCGAGACTCGAACCCGGGTCTCCCCGCACGGAGTCGGGTCCGCTACACACACGGCTATGAAGCTCGAATAATAACAAATTTGATTTTCGAGCTATACATCATCTTGAGCAAACTTCGACTTACACGGATAAAAATTTGGTCCAGTTATTAAACACATATTCAACATCCTCTGTTCCTCTTCTGTTTTTCATTTTCAGTCGTTTTTTTTAATGAACAGTCATTCATGGTTTTTGAGCTCCAAATTATTAACTATTGTATCTTGATGCTTCAAATTTACTGATACATCAAATTAGTGACAATTTGAGTTGAAAGAATTTTCAGTGCATTCCTATAGTATATGAGCGCTTTGCTGATCCAACAGGGAAGGGAGGCAAGCGAAACTTATTTTCCTGACGTTTCCAGCAGTTTTCAGTAGATTTTTCTAAGAACACTCTCAGTTTCTCAGCTCATATTTTCCGAATTCTGAGGCTAGAAAGTTAATTTCAAATAAAAGCATAAACAATTGTCTGTGTGCTCAACTTTATCCAAACTAACCTATTCCAACTTGTTGCTTTTCAAAAAATAGACTAAACCATTGTGTATTCAAAATACTCTGAGGCTAAATTATATTAAATTGTCTCACCTACCCGCTTTTTGCGGCGAGAAACTTCCAGAACTAACTGGCACAGAACATAGTCT